>JABFPD010000592.1:0-10817 GCA_022817545.1 Cremastobaeus sp. ZL-2020 | reverse complement strand
GTCCATCCAAACTTCGTAATTTCTCAAATCCATATAAATTCACTAACTTTAACGCACGAAACATGCTGTAAAATTGCATTGAGAAAATTACGGCATAAAATCATTCCTAATTAAAAAAATTTGTATATGAAGCTCGATATCGACGGTTCAGTCGAAGATGGTGTCATTTGAAATTTCTCTTGTAGAAGGTGTCATTTGGGAATAGATTTTTTCTAAATTTTGTAGTGGTTCCACTGAGAATCAAGAAGATAAAAAAATACTTTTATCTGAGATTCTCAGTGGTACCACTACAAAATTTTTCAAAACCAAAACAATGATTCTTAAATGACACCTTCTACAACTAAATTTCAAATGACACCTTTTAAAATGAAAATTTCAAATGACATACCTTTTAAAACAGAAATTTCAATTGATACCATCTTCGACTGAACCGTCGATATAGGTCAAGACAATGCTGAAGTGCCACTTGACGACGATGTGGGTCGCGTCTATTGCGAAATAGTTATTTCCATTTCATGTAGTTACATCATACTATTTTAAAACGAAAATTTTTACCAATTCACATATTTTTTCAAATTTACAAGCCGACAATGGTACAATACGAAACTGCGCAGTATATAATGCGCCGTAGTTGAAACTCACATGGACATTGGTTTAAAGTTTTAGAGGTTAAACTGTTCAACTTTTGTGTTCTTGCAGTGTTCTTGTGTCTTGTGTCTTGTGTATGATCCCACGTTTGTTGATAGCGTTCATACATATTTTTACCCCATCATCATTTACGATTATGAAGGGTAAGTCAAATGATAATTTTACATCCAACTATAAAAAAATTTTGAGTTTGCTCTACACGCATAAATATACCCTGTTATATCGTCATTCGAAAAGCTGGTTTGGTAATAAGTCTGTAAAATAACATAACATAACTAATTATATAAATATTAATCGTATTTGCAGATCATCAAGAAAACTCAAATGAGACTGATAAAAAGTGGGAAAATCTATTATTTGCACTTAAAAAAGGAGATGATAAAACTAAAATAACAACTTTAAAAAAATGTTTGAATGTGATCATTAATGATGTTAAGAAGAACTCATCTAAAGACCAATTTGCTTTTCCTGATGGTAAATTTAATGATGTATTAATAAGAATGCTATCAACAAAGAAAGATGCCTCTATTTTAATAAACAAGTTCAGTGAGTTTACTTGTCATCCTGATGTTATTTTTCATTTTTGGAGATGCTTTCCAAGAGTGATGCTGAAAGTGCCACAGTCGGATATATACCATATGAATTTATTGGAAATAATTGATAAGGTGTCTTTGCCCAAAAATCCTGAAGGTAAAATTGATTAGTTTTAAAACAATTTCAGTCTAATTCACACATTTCTTTACTCTGAACTACATATCTAATTCTCATTGTCTTTCATTTCAGATGCTGAATGCATTAAAGACAAGCCGCTGATGTTCGAAAATGAAAAAAGTAAGCAACATTTTGTGAGAGACTATTATTACTTAAAATTTTATAAACATTTGCTACACCTTTGATTGTTTCAGATTTCAAATGGAATTACGATATCATTAAGCGTAATGTGAACAAGGTTTGGGGTCGAACCAAAAGTTGGAAATTCACACACCAAGTTAAAAAAAAACATTTGATTGTTATGATGGAGCGTATCATGCCTCACTTGCAAAATCCCATAAATTGGACCGATTACCTCATGAATTCTTTGAATCAAGAAGGTTCAGTGGCTTTCCTGGCACTCAGTGGAGTTTACAAGCTGATGGTTAATCACAATATCGAAGTTCCAGAAATTTATGCTAAATTGTACAATATGTTCCAACCAGAAGTGTTCCATTCAAGATTTAAGCAGAGATTATTCTATTTAGCTGATCTATTTCTACGTTCATGGTAAATTTTCAAATTTGATCAATTTTGAACACAATTAATTCCTTTATTATAAAAATTTCTTTATACCAATGATTTTTAATTTCAGCTGTTTACCTCAATCTATGGTAGCATCATTTATCAAAAGATGTTCTCGTCTGATATTAGTGGCTCCATTTGAAGACATTTGCATAATTTTAACTTTCATCAAGGATTTGATGATTCGACATCATGGATTGACAATATTGTTTCATTGTCCTCCAGTCCAAGAAAGATCAAATGAAAAGAAATGCTCTGAGGACCCATTTCTGGAGAATGAGAGTAACCCACTGAACACACGAGCCATAGAGAGCAGTTTATGGGAAATTCGAACATTGGAGAAGCACCTAATACCAATGGTAGCAACTACGGCTAAATTTATTAGAAAGAATTTGCCGATAATGGAAGTCGGTGTAGGGTCCAAGCTGGATGAAACAGGCGATGTAATCTTTCACAGAGAACTTAAAAGGAAGTTCAAAGACGTTCCTTTAAATTACATTCGCCCTAAATCAATGAAATTAGGTAAAGATGACAGAATTGAGAAATATTGGGAGTTGTGATTGATAAGATGGTGCATTATGAATAATACTTTTGTATGTCATAATTCTGTAAATAATCTATGTAAATAAATAATTATTAAAATTAATACTCCTGAGTTGTATTTTTTTTCTGTTCTTCAATTTCAAACTATGAAATTTCTACCATTTGCAAAGTTTTGAATCCTAGTTCCTTGAGTAGCCAGAAACGTCGCCACTTGTCACATTCTTACCAATTCTTACATACTTCTGCGTAAATTGTTATATCTAATCCTGATTCTATCCTCACAAACGATGAAATAACTTTTAACTCTTTAGTAATGACAATTATATTGATATTTGAATGTTTTTATTAATTCTATAAACTTCTTCAATCAATAACCATGTCTGAAACAAAAAAGGACGGGATATCCTTTGGAAATTTAGCACAGGTAAATTCCTGCAAACTAATACCTAATAGTTTTATGTATATCAATAGTTTATTCGCTATTAGTAATTCTTTTCTCTTTTCTAGTATGGAGTTTTTGAGGTGCCTGAAAGAATTGAGGATTTAGCCCACTACAATGATGTCAATTCAGACTACGAAGACTTGGAAACCGAACTTGCTGCCTTATTATCAGCAAATGACAACCCGCCAGTACAAACAAATGGACACAAGGGCAAATATCGTATCTGAATCAATTTGCTAGAATATTATTTTTACTTTACAGACGAAATATATTTATAATAAATTTTGTATTACAGTTAAAAAAGTTCCAAAAGCAGATTTAGATGCCATGATCAAGGAAAGTCTGAAAGATGTGGATTTGGAAAATGAAAATGAAGATGTTGATGAAAACGATCCTGATTTGTTGGTAAAATATTACAATCTTTATATGTAATTTAAGGAAATAATCAAACCTTGTATAATATTAAAATCAAAAGGCGGTTTAAATTAAATGATTATAAATCATTGCTTTTATTCAAATTTTCTTGACGCAATCAAAGAATGAAATATATAGGGACGTAATTAATTGTTAAAAGTAATAAAAATTGTTTCTAGGCTGAGCTCAGTGAAGTGATTGGTGAAGAACCAACGGAAATTATCAAGCAAAGTACGCCGCAACCACAGGAACCTGAACCTGAAGCAGTGCCTGATGAAACAATAAAATTAGTGGAAGAAAGATTAAACATGTATAAAACAGCTGTGTCGAAAGCAGAAGAGAGAAATGAAGCAGGAAAAATGAGAAGATATCAGCGAGGCTTGAAAACACTGGAAGAAATGCATGCATCCGTTAATGCAGGTCATTCTATAAACGCAGATGATGTACCACCCGTTGTGCCACCTTCTGCATTATCAGACACTGTTGCTAAGCCTCCAGGTAGTTGATCATTATTTTTAAACAAATCTATTTACTTATATATTTCTATGTTTTGGAAATACAATAATGATTGATTTTCAGAAATTGTAATAAGTCTGGAACAGCTTCCTGAATATCCAGAAGAAAATAATGAAGTGCCTTCTGTAGAGTCCTTAAACGATGACAAACCTAGTGTAAGTGAAGAAGTTATAGACATAATACGGGCACAACAACACGAATTGTAAAGTCCGCTAGTTTCAAGTCCGGGGGCTGTTACATGTTCAGTAATCTGCGAAGATGCGATGGCGCCAGAGAATACTTCAATGGCGGATCAATGATAGCCTTGAACGGCCAGATATTGAACCGGGGCAAGCAGTTTGCCCTGGAAGAAGTGGAGGTCGTGGTCTCGACGGTGGATTTATAGGATTTGTAGGACTTTTGGACCTACAAGAACCGCATAAGGTCCAGGTCCCACCATGCGGCGTGCGTGCCATCTTTCCCCAGAGTCAAAGTGGACTTCGCACTGACGGACGGCAGCAGCTCGGGCACCTCCGACAAGCCGATCGTCACCGAGTCCGTCTACATGGACAGCAGCGAAGACGAGATCAAGGGAGTGCCCTACCACACTCCCGAGGAGGAAATCGCCATGGCCCCAGCTTGTTGGATGTGGGACTACCTGCGATGCTCCTGCCAAGGGGGGTTTTTTCTGCCGCTGAGTGGTGGGGTCGATTCGTCTGCCGTGGCGTGTCTCGTGTACTCCATGTGCGACCTGGTAATGACCGCTATCAATAACGGAGACACGCAAACTCTTTCGGAAATTCAGAAAATCATAGAAGATTACGAATACGTTTCTAGTAACGCCAAAGAGTTGTGCAATATTTTGTTAGTGACTTGTTACATGGGCACTGAGAACTCCACGACGGAAACCAAACTACGAGCTGGCTTCCTGGCGACCCAGATCGGGCCCTACCACCTCAGCATAGTCATAGATACAGCTATTTCTGCAATTCTGGCGATATTCCACCAAGCGACGAAACTGATGCCTCGCTTCCGCTGCTTCGGGGGCTCTCCTAGGGAGAACCTAGCTCTCCACAACATCCAGGCGAGGCTGATGCTATGCGTCAGAGGCCGAGCAGGCGGGCTTCTGGTTCTAGGTTCTGGCAATGTGGACGAGGCCCTCAGAGGGTACCTGACCAAGTACGATTGCAGCAGCGCTGATATCAACCCAATCGGGGGGATCTCGAAGGGAGACTTGAAGAAGTTCTTGAAATACTTCAGGAACAAGTACGGAGTCACGGCCTTGGATGATATCCTGGACGCTCCGCCAACCGCAGAGCTGGAACCGCTCAAAGACGGCCAGTTAGCGCAGACAGACGAAGCAGACATGGGCATGACTTATGCCGAGTTGGGAGTCTTCGGCCGACTCAGGAAGCAGCAGTGTGCAGGGCCCTTCTCGATGTTCTGCAAGTTGAACGCCACTTGGCAGGCTTCCCCGCAGGAAATCGCTGACAAGGTGAAACATTTCTACAGGTGTTACGCCATCAACAGGCACAAAATGACCACGCTAACACCCGCGTGTCATGCTGAGACTTACAGCCCCGACGACAACAGATTCGACCTTCGCCAGTTCCTTTATAATCATCAATGGAAGTGGCAGTTCAATGCAATCGATTATCAAGTGCAACAGCTCTCGCATCAGAAAAAAGTAAAATCATTGTTGCCAAAAGAGGCCTCTCCTTCAGGCCATAAACCTGTACTAGTGTAGTTCAGTTTAAGCTTTCTGTCTAAGCTTTCCCTGACATTTGGTTTATACCAGAGTTTCTGTCTGCGATTCAGTTATGACCTGTTTGCAGTGTAAATGATCTTAGACTGGAAAATACATAGTCGCTTTAGTTCTCAAATTCATCGATCAATGTAGTCAAGTTTTGCACGAAAATGACGCTAGAATGTTCACTAAATATATTCACTTTATAGTTGCAATATGTTCAGAGCTGAGTCTAACTACTCACACAACAAATATGCACTCAAAATTTGACTGGATATTAACAGAATTCATAATTAGATTGTCAGTTCTGCAAGCTTTCGTGCAAACTTTTTGCTAAAATATATTTTGCCAGAGGTGTAAATATTAATTTCAAATGCAAATTTTCGAGTGTGCATCATGTAAATTTATCTAATCAAACCTGTGTAAATCGAAACGTTAGGGTTGTTGTATACAGTTGCAACGTTTATGTAGGGTGTTTATTATATCTAAATTATTAATTTTGTTTTTTTAAGTACTATATGATTTGAAATTGTAGTGGTCAGAAAAAAAATTGTTTGTTTTAATTTTACAATGTTCTAGTAAAAATCAATTTAAAATGTCATATTTCTATTTATGATGATTATTATTATAATTATTATTATTTTGTAATATAAAAATTGCTCAGTTGCGTTATGACTTATATCTGACATTGCAGTAATTCAACAAATTGGTAAAATATTATCAACTTTCTATTGCGAAAAGTACTGAATTAGTAATAGTGATGCAAAATAATTATTCTTACCAATCACATATAGATATTATATATACTTGTCCGACTAAATTGTATGTACAACGAATCATATTTGTAGCATAAACTTGGAATGTTAAGAATACTGTGATATATAGTTTATAAAAAATGATATCAAATTATCAAGCCGCACATTTTAACAGCATAAGTTGAACTAAAGTAAGATTTTATTGGTTAAATCCTTTGAACAACACATGGTGCTTGTATTTCTTTATCTCGGAAGTGATTACATGTGAATAGTACAAATATTTCAAAACTAGATAACAAAAATAGATATGTCATAAAAATGTGTTGTTACTGTTCACAAAATATTTGTTTATTCTGATTACAGTATAAATTAATTAACACTAATTACGTTGTAATTATTGATCAGAATGTACATTGTGTAAATTAAGACAAAAAAAATAATAAAGTTACCCCACTTTAAATAATATAATTTTAAATATTTAAACCTATCTTATATTTTATGCACCAACCCATTTTGAAGACTACTAGGAGCCATTTTCATTTCTTGTCCCTAATAGCACGATATCCCTGACAACACACGGTCATACTTTCATCAAAATTTGATCAAAAATGCATGCCCGTATGTCCGTTTTTGCATGCCCGTATGTCCGTTTGATCAAATGTTGATCAAATGCCGGTCAAATGCTTTGCACTTGTGTTGTCAGGGATGATCTGAAAATGTTCTGAAAATATTTTTCATCTCAAAAATATTTTCAGAACATTTTCAGAATATATGTGCTATTAGGGGTGTGGCTGTTTTTATTTGTTGAGGATCGATAACTATGACTTGTCTGGAAATGTCTGGAAAAAAAAGGAATCGGTCCAGGTTCATTAAATTGAATGCATAAATATGATAAAGAAAATTTTCATTTTGTAGTTAACAAACCTCATTTTCTCAGGTCACTGTGTAACAAATTCATTTTTCATTTTTCCGATGAGGCATGTTAGTTTCCAAAGTTCCTGAAGCTATTACATGTTTGAAGAACCATTGAAGGTCCATTCAAACTTCGTAATTTCTCAAATCCATATAAATTCACTAGCTTTAACGCACGAAACATGCTGTAAAATTGCATAGAGAAAATTACGGCATAAAATCATTCCTAATTAAAAAAATTTGTATAAGAAGCTCGTTATCGACGGTTCAGTCGAAGATGGTGTCATTTGGGAATAGATTTTTTCTAAATTTTGTAGTGGTTCCACTGAGAATCAAGAAGATAAATCGACCCTTCCATGTAGGACTGCCCCAGTTCAAAATTTCATTTTGTATCGCCCTAGTTGAAAATTCCATTCTAAAACGCCCTAGTTCATATTTTCATTTTGAAACGCCCTGGTTCAAAGTTGCATTCTAAAACGCCCTGGTTCAATTTGTCATTCTATAATGCCCCAGCTCAGATTTTCATTCTAAAAAAAACCCAATTCAAATTCAGTGATATAAAATTTAATTATGTCAGCCTAATTTCTATTTAATGATGATATGAAATAATGATTTAATGATGATATGAAATAATGATTTAATGATGATTTGAAATATGTAGTGAAGAGCCTGGCGACTCCCCATTTCATTGATGGGGAGCCTCAACGCAAAATTTTTACGTTGAGGCTTATCAGGCGAGCGAACAACCTACGCTAATATAATAGAAATCATTGTACGTCTTAGGATAAGTACAATTATCCTAAGACAATTGTTCCATTAGTGTACTCAGGTTTATAGAGTCGTCACTCTCCAAACGCAGGTGTTATTGCGCCCTTACGATTTGGTTTACATATTGGTGGACATATACTAAAAACTAATATTTATAAAAGAAAATTGAATTTTAAGAGAATTTTTCAAAAACGGTTAGTTTGTACAGTGAGGATGGAATTAGTTACATATAAACTGATGTCAACGCTACATTTTAGTTCTTCTCAATCCGAGAATTAAGAAGAACTATTAATAAAATTAAAATTACTAGCTGGTACGAGAGAGTGATGAGACATTGTAATCAAATAACTGTAACCTTATCTTTTTATTCTAAGTATCATTATAATAGTTATATTTATAAAAATGATACAATAAGTAAAAATCATTTCTTTCATATCAAACTTTCATTAATAGTTGTTGATTTGAACGAATCCCTTGATGTTTAGAATCGCAGAATAAATTTCACTTAGCTTGATTGCTCGTCCTCGCTTAGCTCGTCCTCGCCCCTGAAAAGGAAGGTGTGCAATTGTCAAGAAAACACTAATTTTGCGCAGAGCGCGAGGCAAAAAGCACACCGAAGTGGCAAAAACCTCTATTGTTTATTAGACAACTGTGTACGACTTTACAATGCACTTGTACACGTCTTTCGCTTTCGGGAGCTTCGACCAGCTATTCAACGAACTCAGTTGCTAACTAACTGACTAAGTCGCGGAGAGGAACATCCTGTAAAAGCATCATTACTGTGATTGGTAAAAATGACATGAAAATTCAGAAAACTCCACCAATCAGAGCAAGGGTTATTTTCTTAAGCGGGGATGAAAAAACCGTCGCGACGTTTTATAACCAGGATGTTCCATGAAGTCGAAAATGATGGAAAACATGTGTCCCCTTGGCGCTTACATTTCGACGAAGATGCAATTGTAAAACGACAGGGCGCATTGAGTTTCGGCTCATAGAGTAAAAAAATTAAAAATAGCGCTTTTGATTTCTACGTTGTCGCCAAGTCAAACAATTAGGTGCCAAGGACTTACATGTGAAATTTCAACCTCCACAAAGGCGTTAATCTATGCTTACATTTCCTTTTCAATAGTGACGAAAGGAAATGGTTTAAGTAAAACTAAGAAAGAAAATATAAATCAAATAGTGTTAAACTTAACTCTAAACATTTTATGTGCTATTAATTTGATCTGCTTTAACATACCGCCCGCCTTGCTACGCAGTAGCAATGAGTATTCACAATAACTAAATAAAAGGGCTGCGATTCGCAACTACTTAGGAAATAAGCATAATGGATATAGTATAAAATAAGATAACTATATATAAACCGCCCGATGAATCGTTTGATAAGTCAAACGATTCATCAAACGAAGCTTACCCGAGGCAGAATCCAACCGATTAAGGCCTCAAAGTTCTCATTTCTTTTATTCTATCAAATATATACCGATTTTAAAGCCTCAAAGGCCTGATGCCATTAAATTTTAGGCCTAACGCCATTAAATTTTAGGCCTCAAAGACCTTCGTTCGGTCGATTTAAGGCCTCAAAGGCCTAAACTCATTAATGCTTCCACTTTTAGGCCTCAAAGGTCTCCGTTCGGTCGATTTAAGGTCTCAAAGGCCTAAACTCATTAACGCTTCCAATTTTAGGAATCAAAGTTCTCAAGCTATTAAGTCACATCATTTTTATGAACTGTTGTTATAAATTGTTTATACACTAATGGAAAATATATTTCTCTACCAAAATGGGGTGTAAATAAAATATAAAATTATTTTAAATACATAAAACTCAAAAAGTATAACAATGTTTTGTTACATTTAAATGTATCGATTGGAAAGAATTCAATCGATACATTTTCAATAAACAATAACTATTTAAAATTTTTACCACTTTTTTGCTTTCTATATTTATCCTTCTTTCGTCATATTTTCTTGACGTATATTTAATTTATCTGCGTTATTTTTTTTTCTTTAAACTTATTAAGCCTACACACACTTTGGTTGAATTAACTAAACTTTGGTTGAATCAATGAAATTTTTTTTGATTCGACTAAATAATTTGGTTAATATGTCAACAATTTGGTTGATTCAACCAAACTGTTCTTTGCGTGTAATTATCTGTAACAACACAAAACGAGAGTTGATAGAATACAAATTTTTTTTATACATAGTTCTAAACGATAATGCAGATAAGAAAATAAAATGGAACATTATAATTATCAAAGAAATAAGTCTGATCCAAGGAATGGAACACTAGTCTCTCGAGTGTTTATATCTTTCTTCGCACCTCGGATGATCAATTAGATTGTTATAATTAAACAATTGTGTAATTTAAAAAAATGTTCGCTCATCAGATAACCCCAAGATCCAGTATGTAAATTAATTAACCCTTTGAGTAAAACTTTTTTTTGAGGCGTTTTTTCTCTACAGTTTTAGGGTATTTTTATTGTTTATATGATTTTAAATGAAATTTCGCTAATTATAGAAAAAAATGTTTTCCTCTTTTTTCAGCATTTTTTCAATATTTACTGGTTTTTTATATCCCATTGCTTAATTTTATCATTGTTTAGATTACCCATAGGGAACAACACGGTTTAGAAAACCTCTACAGAGTGTTATTTGCAACACTCATGAAGGTTTAGAATACATTGCAAAAACGGGCTTTTATGTTTAGAAGAACTCTTATAAACCATCAAATGTCGCATACATTTGGTTATAAAAGGGTTTACTACACGAAATGCATTAACGTCAACAAGAAGATTAGTGAACATCTAGAAAACGTTGC
>JABFPD010000591.1:0-10852 GCA_022817545.1 Cremastobaeus sp. ZL-2020 | reverse complement strand
CATATCTTTAGATATTAAAGTTTGCGGTGTGCGGTTCAAAGTCTATTTACTTGTAATATTTTGGATTTTTATGATTTGAATACTTGCTTTTCCTTTACTATGAGCTTATTATTAAAGTCTGATAAGAAAAATTAATATATTAAATGATAATTTATTTAAAAATTAAAATCACAATTAAAATCACAAATTACCCATATCAAATGCTGAGTACGGTGTATTTGTGACGGCGCTATAGGAGGTAATTGTGACGGCGGGCCCTAATTGTTTTCAGAGAGAACCTTTATTTGAAATAAATTTAAATGTTGTTCAACAAAACAACATTTATTGTGGATTTAATTTTGCAGAAAATAAAGCCTGCTGAAACAAATTAGAAGACAAGGAAGAGGATATATGTAGCTGAAGTTATCACTAACGAAGAATATATAGAAAAGTTAAAAAGTACTCAGTCCCAAATAAAACCTAACTGTAAAGATTGAAAAAGAAGCAAAGAATAAAAAAAATTCCCAAATAAAAAGAAAAAAACTGGGAAGAAAACCAAAGGCGAATTCTCAGCCAATACCTTGAAAATATGTGTAAAAGAATGATTTTAAATTTGTTGATTAGTTTTATTTTTATTTTTTATTTTTATTCGAAAAAATCCAGCGGTACATACCATTACAGGATAACTATATAATAAAGATTACATCAATTGTTGTCGATGGCAGTAAGCGTTCGCCGAGTTAATCAAAGACTGTAGAGAAGCCGCAAACAAGTCAACCATTTCGCTATTCGCAGTGAGAAATTCATTTGCATCACAAATCATGTGAAACATCGGTGATTTTTTTACATAAGTTTTGTTGGTGGGGGTAACATATAATATAGATGGCGATCTACTGTAATAATGAGGTACATAAAAATTAATTGATTGGAGCAAGTTAGGAGCATCAATAACGCATTTAATAATTTTCAAAAGATAGACAATCATTTGAACTTTCCGTCTGGACTGTAGACTTTCCAAATTGTATTTGTCATTCAGAAATTGATCTTCAATACCACGAGGTGGGTAGTATCCGGTAGATTTTAATTCTAAAAATTTTAAGAATCTCCTTTGACAACGGTCAATTGCTTTCGCATGTTTAACCGTGTGCGGATTCCAAATTATACTAGCATATTCTAATTTAGGTCTGACAATTGAGAAAAATAAAACTTTCAGAGTATCAGTCGACCTAATATTCCTGCCAAGTCTCAACAAGAAACCCAGGGATCGATTGGTATCATTAATTAATCTATCAATATGTGGCTTAAAAGTTAGTTGGCGATCAAAAATAACGCCAAGATCACGTTTTAGCTGTACACGTTGTAAGACATAGTTGTCAATTGTGTAGTCATAATTTATGTAAGATGACTTGAAAAAAGACATTATTTGACATTTTGCAGGGTTGAGATCTAGCAGGTTGACTTTGCACCAGTTGCAAAAAATATCAATATTAGATTGCAGTACCATGCAATCTTCATACGTATTAATTGGTAAAAATAACTTCATATCATCCGCATAAATCAATATGAAACAGGTTAAGTTAGCGTCCACGTCGTTAACAGTGATCGCAAAAAGTAAGGGTCCTAGATTTGATCCCTGAGGCACTCCTGATAAAGGGACGAAGGAACTAGAGTCAAAACCAGCATATCTAACAATATTAACTCTTTTACTGAGGTAAGATTCAGTCAGACTATAGTAATTTCCAGGCAACTCAAGATTTGACAGTTTCTGTAGTATAATTTTATGCGATAGTTTATCGAAGGCTTTCGAAAAATCGGTAAAGATAACGTCAATTTGGTTATACTCATTAAGGTGATTAGATATAAATTGTGTAAAAATTAACAAATTTGACAGAGTAGATCGTCCTTTAACAAAGCCATGCTGGTTGGTTGAAATATACGGTTTAAAAGATGAATAAATTACATCATATACATGATTTTCTAGTACTTTGGAAAAATTACATAGGATGGAAATAGGTCTATAGTTTTCAACAAGCGATTTATCATTCCCTTTAAAAACTGGACAAACTTTAGCCTTTTTCCAGATTGCGGGAAATGTTCCCATACTCAATGCTTTGTTATAAATTATCTTTAGTGGAAAGGCCAAAGAATCGCAATATTTTAATAATTTTGAAGGAATATTATCAAGACCAGATGTAAGTTTGTCTGGCATAGATGCAAGTTTTTTTGTAATGAAGTCTAATCCTATATAATCATCCCTAGTTGGTTGTGCCGAAGAATTACAATCTGGCAAATTGGTGTCATAATCAGTTCTATAAGCACTTGAGAAGTAGGTTGCGAAAGCATTTACTATATCTGATGGTTTACCATACGATACATTTTCATATTTTATAACACCTGGAATTCTGCTATTTCTCGAACCCTTCAGATAATGTGCCCAGAAACGGGATGGATTAGACATCAGGTCTTTTTCGCGATCACTGTTATATTGCTCAAATTCAATTTTCAACCTAGATTTAATTACATTGTCAACTTGCATAATCTGATGATTTACTTTTACGGAGTTGTTTTTTTTATATTTATTTCTCAGCTTACGTTTTAGCTTTATTAGATCTTGTGAATTCTTCGAAAACCATGGGGGAAATTGTTGAGACCTGACAGGGATAACAGTAACGTTCTCCCGAATTACTGAATTCAACCTTTCATAGAAAGAGTCACAAATCAAATTAATGTTTGGAAAGTCATTCAGGAATTGCCAGTCAACATTAAGTAAATGATTGTTGATAACATCATAATCAGCTTTATTGAAATTGTATCTCACAGATTCTGTTGAAGGATGTAAATTAACAATCGACTCACAATAACTTAATTTTACAACTAGCGGTGGATGATAAGGATCAACTACAAAAATAGGAACTAAGTGCTCATAGACCGCACAATCAAAACTAGAAAGAATTAGGTCAAGTAATCTATTATTGCAATTAGTTACATTATTAAATTGAGTTAGATTAAAAAATGAGATCAGTAAATTAAGAGTTCGCGTTAGATTGTCAACATGAATATTCAAATCGCTTCCGTAGAAATTAGGAACATTAAAATCGCCTAATATAATCAATTCACAATTGTATATGCTACGGAGTTCGATGAGCTTGTTTACAAATAGTTCGAAGTGAAGTATTTGTACCTGCGGTGGAACATAAACAGCGATGATAATGACAGCAGTATTATTCATATAAGTTTTTATTCCAACGATATCAATTTCATCACAATTCAAAATCAAATCCGAAAAGTCAATAAGAGTATAAATAATATTACTTTTTACTGCAATAAGAACACCGCCCCCTCTAGAACGCAAGCGATCACATCTAATTACTACCCACGTAAATGTATCAATAAACTCATGTGAGGAGACATGTGGTTTTAGCCAAGTTTCAACTAGTACTATAAAATTAAAAGGAGAAAGATCATAACAAAAAGTTGAATTCAATTTATTACATACACTCCTCACATTCTGATAATAAATTAAAATAGCACTATACCCATCAGGCCTTGCAATCACATTTTTCGAATTTTGACTATCTTCGGGCTCCCCTTCACATGACGAATCTTCCAAGTATGTGTGCTCGTGTCTTCCTTCGTGGCAAGTGTCTTCTTCAGCTCCGAATACTGTTTTCGTTGTAGGGGGGTCTTGTTCATTGCAGCAGTAGTGGATACCAAGTTCGGATAATTCACTGGATCTTTCTTTGCTTCCCAAAATCTTCGAAGAAATATCCTCGGTTGTTCCTGATCATAAAAAATCAATTTCAGGGGTCTGTTGATCGGATTACTCTGAATTCGCTTGCCAATCCGATAATGAGTTTTAATGCTAGCATGCTCTTTATAACCCAAGTAGTGAAAAAGAGTATTAATTATGGTTTCATCTTTATCATAAGAAATTTGTTTATCAGCATTGTAATCCTCATGCATGTTAAATAAGACCACGATTTGCAAATTGCGAATTCTCTCATCCATTTCTTCGAAGACGGTATTTTTTGCAGAAATATCACCTGCCGATAATCCAGGAATTGCTTCACATAATTTCACAGCATGTTCAGTAAGGCTAACGATCCTGTCCTCGTGCGAATTGAGACATGTATCAATTGAGGTTAATTTTGATTTAATGTCGGACATATCATGCTTCACCTCAACGATATCTTTTTTCAGCTCCAGCTTCAGAGATTCAATCGCAGCGAGCACCTCCTGGTTCCCTCCTGACATAGTTTGTAAATTTGAGCCACAACACTTTGAATAAAAACCTTGAGCAGTTTTGCGTACTTTCGAGGCACAGCTACGGTGATAATGTGCACCACAGCCTCCACACTTCACAGCATTTGCAGCAAGCACAGATTTCGGACAGTTTCGGCACTGGAAAGAAGGCACTGCATTCATCAGTATAGGCGATGAGGACTCAATGATATAAAACCATTTCTCAATGCGCACACGTGTTTCACCCAGGCACAGCACTTGAAGCAAATCTTCCAGGAAAAAATGAATGTTGGGAAGCAACACAATGTTCAGTCAATCAGAGGAAAACACTGTCCGTGCACTCGCACACAATTTAATAATGAAAAGCGGCTTCGAACTATCAAAATAAGCAAAATAAGGAGCGTATCAAAACCAGTGAACCGCTCACGCCGCCATCTTTACTTCGTATTTGACTCTCTTCTGCAAGGTGAAGAGGTAATCGTGCCTCCACCGTTTCCAAAAGGACAACAGCATGTTGGAGAGGGCTTGCCATCTCGTAAGCACATGAACATTGTCGATTTGAGACGTGACGTCGGGGGTAGATTTGAGACTCCTGCCTATAAGAAAGTGACCGGGAGTCAGAGCGAGATCCTCGCTTGGGTCCTCGTGAAGTGGAGATAAAGGTCTGGAATTGAGGCAAGCCTCAATTTGACAGAGAAGAGTAAGCATCTCTTCTCTTGTAGGGGTGAAACTACCCACAATCTTGCGGAAATGAGTTTTAAAGGAGCGCACCCCAGCTTCCCAGAGCCCTCCGAAGTGAGGCGCTGCTGGCGGATTAAAGCTCCACTTCATGGATTCAAAGCTCGAGTAATTACGAACTTCTGCAGACGTAGTAGAATTCAAATGAATGCGATGAAGCTCCGCTTCGGCGCCCTTAAAATTAGTTCCTTGATCACTATATAAAGTGTCAGGTAAGCCCCGTCTCGAGACGAATCTCTTTAGCGCTGCAAGGAAGGCAGCAGTGGAGTAATCTCCCACTAACTCGAGATGTATGGCTCGAGTGGAAAAACAAACGAACAATGCAACATAGCATTTGTGAGCCTTTTGGCCCCTGCCGGGAGCATTTCTGACAAGAAATGGTCCTGCGTAATCCACGCCAGTATGCGAAAAGGGACTGGAGGGAGTGCACCGCGGTTTTGGCAAGGGGGCCATTTGCTGATGACATAGAGAGGCTCTATGTCGTACACATACCGTGCATTTTGCAATGACCGACTTGGTAGCGTTTCGAGCGTGAATTACCCAGTAATTCAATCGTAACAGAGTCAGTGTTAACTGCACTCCTCCGTGAAACGCTCTCAAGTGACAATGCTTAATTAACAAATTTGTTACTCGGCTTTGAGGCAGAATAATGGGATGCCTCTCATCATAGGACAGGTGCGAAGAGGAGAGTCGACCTCCAACGCGCAGAAGACCCTCATGATCCAAGAATGGTGTTAGCTGATAGAGCGGAGAACTCTTTGAGAAGGAGCCCTTTTTTGACACAGCCGTGATCACCTCGGGAAAGGCCCAGTGTTGAACTTCTCTGAAAACGAAATTTCTAGCTCGACGCAGGAACTCACGCAGAGGTAGATTAACATCATGCTTGGAGGCGTGAATTCGCGACTTGATTCTAGCGCGCAAGATGGCAAAGTATCTCATCCAGATTGCGAGGGCACGAACCAGCTTCATCCAGGAGCTGTGTCTAGTGAGATACTCTGGAAGTGGAGTCTCAGTCGCGTGAAACACGGACTTTCTTCTCTCCATCAAGTCGTCTGTTATCTCGTGTTTCTCCTCTCCTTCGTTATCGCTTGAATTCGTCCAATTCATGGAAGAAGGGCCCTGCCACCATAGCTTTGAGCTCAACAAGTTAGATACGGGGATCCCTCTCGAATTCAAATCGGCCGGGTTGAACTTTGTAGGTACGTGCGCCCATTTTGCCATAGGAAGAGACTCCTGTATGTAGGCAACACGATTAGCTACGTACGTTTGCCAAGTCGAAGCGTGTTTGGCCAGCCAGTCCAGCACAATTTTGGAGTCAGTGTAGCATTGAATAGTCAGAGAGCCGAAATTCAATGCTGGTAGGACCTCCAAGATCAGCTTCGTGAGCAGGGATGCTCCACAAAGCTCCAGGCGAGGAATACTCACCGTCCGAATGGGAGCTACTTTTGATTTTGAGCGGAGAAGGTGAGTCTGATGCAGTTCAGGTCCCTCCCCGTACGCCAAGTAAACCACAGCCGAATAAGCACGACTCGATGCGTCGCAGAAGCCGATCAAGGTCGGCGGAAGACGGCTATCATGGCTGCTCACACAACGAGGAATTCTCAGCTCAGTGAGCAATGAAAGCTCGGAACAAAACGAGACCCATTCTCCAGCGATTGCGGGGGGGAGCTGGTCATCCCAGTCCAGTTTTAATAGCCACAGAGCTTGTATAAAGATCTTTGCCCTTATCACTATCGGCGAGAGCCATCCCAATGGGTCAAATAGCCTAGCTATGTGAGATAGAACGCTTCGTTTCGTGAGAAGCGAAGTGTCAAGCTCTCCGACCTGAATGAAGAAACAGTCCTCTCCAGGCGTCCAGGAAATACCGAGTACTTTATGATTGTACTCAACGCTGGGAGGCTTGAGCGATAGGAGCCCTGCCCCTTCGAGTGGGTTCGGAAGCAACTCGGGTGAGTTTGAGGCCCACTTTCGCAAATTGAACTCTCCTCGTTTGAGTAAACTCTGAACGTCGTCTCTGATTCGTGCAGCTAATTCCTTGGAGTCAGCTCCAAGGAAGACATCATCCACATAGATGGAGGTGGACAACGGAGTTACGGCTAACGGATACTCCGGCGCGTGATCGAACACGACCTGTTTGATTACTCGATTAGCCAAATACGGGGAAGAGTTCACTCCATAAGTAACCTTATTCATGCGAAAGAACCTGATTGCAGACGTACCACTTTTCCTCCAGACAATGCACTGAACGTCTCTGTCACTGGGTTGAATCCAGATTTGACGGAACATCTTTTCTATGTCGGCAGTAAGTACGTACCGGTGTAGGCGCCAAGTAGTAATGATATTAGCGATATCATTCTGTAGTTTTGGACCCACAGCCAATACGTCGTTCAGTGACACGCCGTTTGAGGTCTTGCAGGACGCGTTGAAGACCACGCGGAGCTTGGTGGTGGTGCTCTCTTCGCGAAGA
Organism: Cremastobaeus sp. ZL-2020; assembly: GCA_022817545.1. Classification (NCBI taxonomy): domain Eukaryota; kingdom Metazoa; phylum Arthropoda; class Insecta; order Hymenoptera; family Scelionidae; genus Cremastobaeus; species Cremastobaeus sp. ZL-2020. Next base: position 3,426 of record JABFPD010000591.1, on the reverse strand, counting down.
ACTGGATGATGTGGTAAGAAACAGAAGTCGCCAGAGTCTAACTCTGGGGACGAAATCTCGCTCATGTGGCCAAGTTTTTCGTATTCCGACAGAAAGTCATCGTACATGGCGCGAGTAGAGGGTTCTCGCTCGAGACGTCTTTCTACTCTGGCCCAAGAGGCTAATGCGATGCCTTTCGAATCACCCAAGGCCGAGCGATCTCGATCCTCCTTAAAAGGCAACCGGACAGCATATCTGCCAGTAGGCATTCGCGTGGTTGTCTCCGAGAATAGTTTCTCGCAGAAAGAGTCTTCTGCTGAGAGCTTCGAATGTGGCGGAAAATCTTCAATCTCCCAGAACAGCTTGAGCTGTTCGTCTAAAGCTATGGAAGCGTGGTGGACGGAGATTGAAGATGGTTTGTCGAGCGAATCTACAGGGCCGGACAGGATCCACCCGAGCGTGGTTTTTTGAGCTATGACGCGAGAGCTGTCTAACTTGATCAAACCCTCTTCCAAGAATTCGCCTATGATATCCGCTCCCAGCAGTATTTCAACTCGCAAACTACTAGCAGGCTCAGGGTCCGCGAGCTGTAAGAGTTGGAGTTCCTCGAAATTTTGAGGTTTGAAGGCTTTAGGGCGGTAAGCTGTAATTTTTTGGACGACATACGCCACAACAGGGTATTGAGGACTGTGTGCAAAGGCGGAGGTAATGTCAAAATTGACACAATGCCTTGGAGCGCAATTTTGAGTTCCCTCAATACCGACGATGTTTACATCAACTCGTCTTCTGGACATGCGGAGCGTCTGAGCGAGAGACTCGCTCACGAACGAAGTTTCAGAGCCCGGGTCGATTATTGCTCGAACAATCTTTGGTTTCGAACGAGGAACAAGCACCTTGATTAAAGCTGTCGCTATCAACACCTCCGAAGTACGTGGAGTGTTCAAGTGTGAGGTAACCTCCACTGCGGACGTGACAACTTCAGGACTTGATTTCTTTTCCTCGGTCGGGACAGTTTTGTTCTTTTGAGCACTGGAAGGGACCATATGAAGAAGCGAATGGTGCTTCTTCTTACACTTGTTGCAGCGAAAGCTGCTTCTGCAAGTGGTCAAGTTATGACCCGGGGCTAAACAATTCGCACAGAGTTTCTTCTCTGTACGGTAGGTTTGTCTCTCAGCTTTGCTCATGGCAATAAACTGAGGACATTGAAAAAGTCTATGAGCTCCTGAGCACAAGATGCATTTCACCTCACTAGAGGGTGAAGCGCTTAGAGAAGTCTTAGCTTGTTTGGAGCTCTGACTCGAAGTTGAGACCTGAGTCGTCTCGGAATTGAGCGCTAGATGCTCTAGGATATGTACCTGATTATCCAGGAATTTAGTGAACTCCTCGAATTTAGGGTATGTTGTAGCTCCGGATAGAGATTTCTCCCACTCTTTTCTCAGCCCGGTGCTAAACTTTTGTGATAGCTGATGAATCAGTAGAATCCCCCAGTGATCAACAGGACATTCAAGATTCCTTAATGAATCGAGAGCGACTTTGAGAGTGTCTCTCATAAGTCTTAATTTTTGCAAGTTGTCTGTTGTCACTGAAGGAAGTGTGGAGATCTGATTCAGCAGATTGGAGATGAGAATTCTCTTGTTCTCATAACGCTGTTTAAGCGTGTCCCATGCGATGGAGTAATTCGCATCGGAGATTGGGAGGGCGCTCAGAAGAGTTTCTGCGTCGCCCTTGAGATTGGCCTTCAAAAATTGCATCTTCTGAGCGGCAGAAAGGTCGTTTCGGTCGTGAACAACCGACTTGAACAAATCATGGAAGTTCTCCCATGATGCATAGGAGCCATCGAAGTGCTTCAGCTCGAGCTTGGGATAGCGAAACGAGCTTGGCACATGAGCCGGCATATGAGAACGCTCCGGGGTGGAAGTTCTCATGGAGAGTTGGGTAGCTTCTAACTCTCGAGCGAAACGCTCGGATTCCTGAGTCTTATAAATTTTGTCGGCTCGACAACTAAGAAATTCGTCGAGCTCATCAAAGTTAAATTGAAAGCCTTCCCAGTGCTTCTGTCTGAAATAGTCTAATGAGAGCTTCTGTTCCTCGCTGACATTGGCCGTCAGTTCGGCATGATGGTCTTGCGCCTTAGCATATAATGCATGACACCTGGAAATTCGATCGTTGATTGCACCTAATGAAAAGGTGCCGTCACCCTGGATTTTCAACCTGTCCAATTGCCTTTTAAACTCGTCACCTATCAGATCAATCTGGGTGATCATTTTGTTTATTTTAGCAGGCTCCATTTTAGTTGAAAAGTTGTTAGCAAATAGTGTTTGAGAGTCTCAAATTGTTAACAACTTTCTCAGACGGATGAACAAGTTCAACGATGGTTAAAGGAGGGACCAAAAATTAGAAACTGGTTAATCAACAAAATGTGTCAATTGAAAATTGAGACTGAAGCTCAGAATGTGTGGAAGCAACGAAAGGCAATGTTCAACTTTGTCGAAAATTAAATTTAAACAAAATTGGAATCCGAAAGTGAATGAGCAGTTTTAATTGATAACAGTTTAATTAGCTTAATTGGTTTCAAAACAATTCACAATGTTTTGAAACGAGAGATGTGAATTATTTGTTCCAATTAGTGTCTATCAAAGAAAAGAGTATTTCTTTAATTGTTGTAGATTTTTAATTTTTGTCAAAAATGATGATTTGAAAAAGCTTGTGAAAAAACAGGTGGCAAAAAACCTCACCAAAAATCCGGCACTCGAAGGACTTTGTTTAATTTTGTGGCTCTAAATTTAATTGTAAAAAATTTGTATTATCAAAAAAAAGGAATGGACTGTATGAAATTTACAATTAAAAAAGTAATTAAATATGAAGTTGAGGTCTTTGCTTAAATGAAACTCTAAACACTGTAATATGTAGTAAATTGTATGTTTATTAAAACTAGAAAAAACAGCTTACAATGATTAAAGCTACAACCATTAGACACTAATTACGTTCACCAAATTAAACAATAAAAAGGGCAAGGGCTAAAGGTCGAAAATAACTGACGAGATTCTCGCCGCTTGTACCTTTTTCCTGATCGCTGAAACACTAATCACTTAAAAAATCTATAAAACTAAAAACTGTTATAAAACTATGGGCAAAAAACGAAACGTGGAAATTGACACTAAGGTCTGACAACTGCTCCGCTGCTCTGGCTGTTAGCGATTCGAGAGCCTCGTATCGACTGACTGACAGGCCGAGCGTCGAGCGAGACGGTGACTCGGGCGCGCTTGCGTCGTGGCGAGAGCGCCCGAAGTACTACGAGCGAGGACGAAGCCGCCGTCAATCCCGTAGCGACTCGCCGGTGGAGCCCAGCTCCAATTCTCAACACCGCCCCCGTTGAACGGCAAAGACCGGTCAATTGCGACGACGGTTCAGTTTCTGCCGTAGATCCGGGATTTTCCTCTCTGCATT
>JABFPD010000590.1:0-10855 GCA_022817545.1 Cremastobaeus sp. ZL-2020 | reverse complement strand
AAATCTTGATGAATAGTTTTAATTTTTTATTGTGCATTCACAATAAAAAAGATTCTCAATTCAAGAGTTTTTTTACGAAGTTTTCCCAGATATCACAAATCTTTAGTTTCAAGTTTAAATTAATAATAATAATAATAATAATTTATTTAGCACATATGTTTTACAGCCGTGAGTACATTTATACATCAAAAGTATACACATTGCCTAACATTATGCGCCGCTCCTCAAGGAGCATATAGCGGTGTCAAGGAATTAACAAACGTCCTCCAATTATTTCTATCTTGGGCTAGCCTGACTACTTCTGGCCATGATCTATTGGCCCGTTGATGTTCCTTTTCGATGGTGCGTCGCCAGGTTGATCGTGGTCGGCCTCGACTGCGAGTTCCTTGTGGAGTCCAAGTAAGGGCCATCCTTGCTACGTCTGTATCGGACTTGCGCAAGGTGTGTCCTATCCAATTCCACTTCCTCCTCTGTATCTCCGCTGCTACAGGTTGCTGCATCGCTCTCTGTAGTAGGTCGTCATTTGTTACCCACTCTGGCCAAAAGATCTTTAAAATTCTTCTCAGGCATTTATTCAAAAATACCTGGATTTTGCGGTATATGCTGTTTGTAGCTTTCCATGTCTCGCATCCATACAGCAGAACCGATTTGACATTCGAGTTGAATATTCGGAGTTTGAGGGATGTTGAAAGTTGGTTAGATCTCCATACGTTGCCAAGTGAGTGGTAGGCGTTGCGTGCCTTGTCTAGACGAGACAAGACGTCGATGTCTGCTCCGCCGTCCTTGCACAGCATGCTGCCAAGGTAGCAGAATTTTTTGACATCCTCAATTGGCTCATCGTTGAGTAGGAGTGGTGCCTCATTTTTCGTGCCGATTCTCATTAACTTTGTCTTGGCGATGTTGATTTTAAGACCGGCCCTGCTGGCGTTGGCGTTCAACGCATTCAGCTTTTCCTGTATGCCATTTAATGAGTTCGACATGAGGCAGATGTCATCAGCGTAGTCGAGGTCGTGAAGCTTCTCTGTCAAGGACCATTGAATACCCTTTGATGCAGTGGTGTTAGTGCGTTCAAGGACAAGATCGAGTGCTATAATAAAGAGCAGGGGTGATAGGATACATCCCTGTCTTACTCCCCTGTTGGTAGTGAAGGGAGCACTGTCATTTCCTTTAAATCGCACTTTGCACGGTGCATCCTGGTAGAGCTGTTGAATAAGTTCTATGATGGTGTCTGGGATCCCAATGTTCCTTAAGGCGTTCCAGATGGCTTCTCGGTGGACCATATCAAATGCTCTTTCGAAATCTACGAATAGCAAGAAGATCGGACTGTTCCATTCCACGGACTGCTCGATTATCATTCTGATTGTGCTAGTGTGGTCTACACAAGAACGATTTGGTCGAAAGCCCGCTTGTTCACGACGGAGGCTATCCTCTACTGCAGGGGAAATTCGGTGTAGGATTATTGATGCGAGTAGTTTCTGGATGGCGTTCAAGAGAGAAATGCCCCTCCAGTTCTTGCATTCGCTCAAGTTTCCTTTTTTGGGGATGGTGACAATGACACCTTCTTTCCAGCAAGTAGGGATACGATGGTTCATCCAGGCTTCTCGGATTATAGGTTGAAGTATTGGCGCCATGATGCTTGCAGTGACTTTGAACAGTTCAGCTGGCAAGTTGTCCGGGCCGGGAGCTTTGTGATTTTTGAGCTTGCGGATAGCAAGTTCAATCTCGAAAACTGTAGGAGGACTGGTTGGAACTTGCCTCCGTGGGTTCCTGCGACGTGATGGAGAGAATGGAACATAAATCTCGTCAGCTGCAGGAGATTCAGAAAAGAATTCCCTCCAGCGTTCGAGTTGTTGTTGTTCAGATGTTAGTGTATTTCCATTTTTGTCCTTAAGCGGTGGCATGGATCTCGTTCTGTTGCCGCATAATCTCCGAGTGGCAGCATAGATGCCTCTCATATCGCCGCGGTGGGCGGCAGATTCCGCTTCGTTCGCTATCTCCCTGGTGAAGTTCCTCTTATCCTCACGGGCCATACTTTTCACCTTTTTCTCTGTTGCGTTGTACGCATCTTGCACCATTCGTTTATCCTCTCGCGTGCGGGCCAGATGTAGTTGTCCCTTGAGCCGTCGCCTCTCTTCGATTGCGTGCCAGGTCGCATCGCTGATCCACTGCTTACGTTGGTGTTGTTGGAAGCCTACCGTTTCCTCCAGATTTGCTTTCAGCTTGCTCGTCAGGTCATCCCATGAGAGCCTAGCTATCTGTTGGCAGGACGAGTTGACGTTTTCCACAAATTTCTGGGCTGTTTCCCGCTCCTGAAGACGCTGGATGTCATAGCGCTTCTTTCCGCGCACTTGGTGGTAGTTCGCTGCAAGACGAAGTCTCACTATTCCCAGCAGCAGATGGTGGTCGCTATAAATGTCCGCGTTACGAATGGATTTCACATCTCGTAGCGAGCTGAGGAATCTTCTGCTTATCAGGAAGTGGTCAATTTGGTTACGGGTAACTCCGTCCGGGGATTGCCAGGTGTATTTGTGGATGTCCTTGTGAGGGAATTTGGTACCACCGACAAACAGGTGTTGAGCTGCGCATAAGTCCATTAGGCGATCGCCATTGCTATTGCTGTCGGCGTGTAGGCTATGGCGCCCTATAATCGCTTGGAGGTTATCAGTTTTGTTGCCGATCTTGGCGTTAAAGTCGCCCATTATGATCTTTATGTCACTCTTCGGTGAGTGCATAAGGCATGTCTCCAATTGGTCGTAGAATACGTCCTTTTGCTCATCCTCGTCCTGTTCCGTGGGGGCATAGCACTGGATGATGGTAATTTTGCGTATCTTCGAGAAGAGTCTGACAGAGATGATCCTATCCGAGATTGGGTTAAACTTCAGCAGCGACTTTCTTGCTGTTGGGGAGAGGAGAATGCCCACTCCATTTCGGCGATAGGTGTCGTTACCGCTATACATTAAGTATTCCCCAGTTTGCGTCTTGAAGTCGCCCTGGCCCAGCCATCTCATCTCGGAGAGCCCGAGAATCCCAAGCCGGTATCGTCGCATCTCGGCACAGACTTGGCCCAGTCTAGAAGTCTCGGAAAGCGTTCGCACGTTCCAAGTACCTATTCGGGTGTTGTTGAGAGGTCCAAAAATTGTTGCCATTGAGTTCTGTCCGTTTTCTTTTCCTTTTGCCGTTTCTTTGATGATTACTTTTTTGCTCTGTGGCTTATCAGGCCAACGAGAAACCCCCAGTTACGTTGGAGGATCATACGGGTTTATTCTCGGACTTTGCCTTGTCCTAGCCTTTGGGAATCCAATCCCTTACTACAAGGCAGCAGTTTTGTTTGGACACTCTCTGTCTGACTTCTCAGCTTTGACCTGTCCGGCTTGGGAGGCCCTACCGGTAACTAGGTTACCGCCGGCATAGCTCTCAGCTTCTTTGAAGTACACAAGCCACTCCACCCGGTCATTAAAAAAAAGACCTACGTCAAGGTGTTGTCCACGGAGCGGAATAAATGTTTACAAATTATATTTATAATTATTGGACAGTAATCAATAAAAAAAAATGTTATGAAGAAAAGAGAACTTGCAATTATAAGAAACTGTAAAATCAAAAAGTATATGACTATATCCAAATCTGGAATCAGTTTACTTTCTAGTTATTTAGTCACAAATAATTAAAACAAAATATTATTGTGTACACATTTTTGTGGATAGACATGTACTTTAATTTCAGCAGTGCAATCAAATTCCAGATATTTTTAGATTAAAAATTAATTACTTGCCAACATCTTCTTCCGCAGATTTTGAAGTATGGCCTCCATGGTTATTAGGACAATATTCAGAATTACTATAAGTATCTATAAGCTCGTATATAAATTCTCGGTATAATCTGAAATGGCTTTGAATCTGAAATAAAATTCTGTATTTATAATGAATGATAAAAAGATGATAACAAAGTATGTGCAATAATTCATATTATTTACAATTGTGATCGCTTTCATAATAATTATATGAATACAAAAACAGTATAACGTTCTAATATTGCTCTACATTTTTTCATCTATAGTGTTACGCAGTAAAAATTCATTATAATTTTTTAAAAACTATGGTTCTTTTGAAAAGTTTTTCAGGGCGTGTTCAATAAACAATGGATCATTTAGAAACTTTTTTTTTAATTGGAATATTTACCTCATCATCTGTGTATGCATGCACAACATCATAAATGTAATTACTTATTCTTGATTTTGATCCAAATATTAATGGATTGACATCATCGTTACTTGATGTAAAAGATGACACCATCAGTTCATTTACTATAATGTACTTTTTCATTTTCGGTTTTCTATAATGAGTTGAAGCAATTTTCAAAACTCTACATTTTCATCGCTACTCGATGAGGAATAATTCATTGTCTCTAATAATAATTTACGTTTCATATGTGAATATGAAGAACAAATTATATTTTCTTGTTACATGCATCAAAACTGCTAGTTTTCGTGACTGATTTGAGCAACGAAAGTAAGGCTTTTCGTGGCAGCCCTCGCCTACGGCTCGGGACTGTCAACTCCCACCCATAAGAAAAGCTTCACTTTCGTGGCTAGCATAACAATATACTATTAACTCGTACTCGCCTCGACTTCCAAAACAATATCAGTGTGTTAGCGACCATATTTATGTTTTCTTTATACTGAGAATGAATAGCCGAGCGGTCTAAACATTTCCACAACAAACAAAAACCGTTTATGAAGTGTTAGAGTTCGAAGCTCGAAATCAGTAGATGTTTTATTTATATTCAGAGCAGTAAATAAATTTACTGTACTTTTAGATAATTCCTACTATTTTTCGGATCTATCCTCACTTTACCATGCTGTTCAGTAATTTCTGTTGACAATACATTTATTTATAATGGAACATTTTTCTCCATGTACTCCACTTACATTGGTATCATGTTGGTAAGATTTTGGAGAATCTTTGACGAATCTGCCAAACAGCAGGTACCAACAAAGAGATAAAATAGCAAGTCCATAGCAAAGGGAATCCCGCCCAAATGCTCGTACGACCGCTGTACCAAGCCACCCTGTAAGACAGTAGCCAACGCTCACAGCTAAAAACAAATAAAACAGGTCAATAACTGTAAATATTAAAATTGATGAAATAATTTTAAAAATTATTGTTGTTTTTTGCAATATTTTCCATATAGTTTATATTAATTATTATATTAATGATTAATGAATAACTACCCAACATTAATATTACAATGAATATTAATATGAGTACCCTAGTAGAATTAGGATTAACATAGCTGACTTACACATATCAGGCTATAATTTTTATTTATATCTTTACTCTGAGAAAAATGGATCGTAAAAAGGACAACTTGAGAAGTCAACATGAATACTTACACCTGTTACAAAATAACAGGCGGGTCGACAATTTTACTACCTGAATTCAACATCTGGCGTCGCACAATGCAGGTCGTAGATTTCACAATCCATATTTCTCAGTCAAACTACACTTTCTCAAGATTATTTACATATAATTTACATAAATCTGACTCTAATTATCTTATTTTTGAATATATTTAATTTGTCAGTTCTATATTTAATATCGAGCTGGCCTAAATTTTCTTTTATTTTTTATTTTTAAGCAAATTGTTTTAAGGGGAGGTTCTCATACAGAAATTTGAAACAATTGATATTTCTTTTTTTGAATATTTGGAAACTTGCAGGAGTATATTTTATGTGGCCAAAAGGATTTTTTGGTCCTGAAAGTATTTTTGGCGTTACAGCCTACCAAATGTACACTGAAAAAAATGCATCCTTAATTCAAGTCAATTTGACTTGAATCTAGTTAGAAATATTCTCAAATATATTTGAGAAAATCGTGAACTTGAATTAAGGTTACGACCCTTGATTAAAGTTAATTGGACTTACTTCAAGTGAAATTTGACTTGATTCAAGTCAATTTGATTTGAATCAAGTAAATTTAGAGTTCAATTTTCAAGTAAATCAGTTACTTGACTACAGTGTAATTATTTTTTTCTGTGTAACAGTGTCACAAGCACTCCTGCATAGCGCAGCAGGAAATCGCGCCTTATTACCCGCAAAAATGTGAAAAAGATAGGGGCCAAACGGCTCGACCCAAACAATTAATTTTTTGCCCAATTGTAGTCAACGCTTTTCTACACGGGGTGTACTATGCTCAAGTGAAAATGTCAATATATAGTTGAAATTAAATAGCTAAAAGTCAACTTTATATTCAAAAATGGCTGTCTTCTTTTTAATTTCCACTATTTGGCCAATATCGTAGTACAACCCGATTTCCCAAGTGTACTGATCATGATAATAACTAATTTTTGTTTCCAGGTTGATTTTCTTCCACGAGAGCTTTCTCCCAAAATCAAATGATTTAAAAAGCATGATTCACGGGAACTGTGATATCGGCGCCATCTACAAACTTTAATCACATTAAAAAAGTGTTCCATTTAAATTATATTAGGAATAAACATTTGCCAACAAGATTTGTGTTCCTAAATCATTTAGATTTCACCCAAAAAATACTTAAACTTTTTTTGCTCTTTGAATGAGAATCTCTCCTTGAATGAAACAATTATTACTACCATAATTGCGAATAATACTAGTTAGCGCATTAGTGAGAAAGTTCAAGAAATCCATATACATTACAAAAATGTTAATTTTATATAGTCAAATAAAAATTTTTCTATGTATATCACTTATGTTCTAACATTTTCACTAGGATATTTTAGCATACCTGCGTAACAACCAAAATACCAACTTCGGTGAGTACTTTTGAACCATGTCATGGCTAACATATGCGCAGCGGGCATCGTTGCTCCCTGAAAAATGAAATTGTTGTGAATCTCAAAAGAGTAAAGTTGGAAACATAAGACTTAGTGAATTAATTTAATATTCGAGTCGATTGACTCAATGACAAATAATTTTCTAATCACCGTGCAAAGTCCTTGGAATAACCGAAGAGCCACATGAGAAGGCCCCCTCCAAGCGGCTGGCACCAATAAGGACGCTAAGCAGGCGCTGAGAATGGCTCTAGAAAAAACTATGGATGGCCCAGAACGGCCCCAGACCAGGCAGCCCCCTAGAATAGGACCAGCGACTTGACCCCACAGAAATGCTTCTCGCATAATAGACTCGGCCCTTTCCTCTTGTGGTAACTAGGCAAAATGGTTATCTTCAGTTACATTTCATTTGTCAATATTTTATGAATTTTAATTGCATACCTCCAACAGTATGACTTCGAAATCTTTAGTCCTGTTTCGGCTGGATATATTTGACCGCATGTCGCAACGCCAGGAATTGTCAATGATACCATGATTGTCTTTTTGGTTGGCAAGTAGTGCCACTGACGAACTTACTTCTACGGCGCCACTTAGAGCAAAGCCAATGGACACCAGCGCCGCAACTATGTGACGTGCTCGTACAGCGGCTGAAATAATTGCAGTTCTTTGCAGTGGTTTAAAATAAATCATAGTTCTTAATATTTCATTTTTTTATGGTTTCAATTACCAAAAAACCCCTAAGTTCCTTCATTTTATATAAAAAATCATATCCCTAGTAAAAAGGATCATATATTGCCAATACATTAACAATATATTGTCCATATATTATCAATATATTAAAACTATATGATTTCGAAAATAATATATTGTCAATATATTATTTATGTATGGACAATATATGATCCTTTTTACTAGGGATTTTGGAAATATATTGGCAATATATTGAGAATATATTGGTAATATATTGGAAATATTTTCGCAGGGGCGCATCAACATCTGCGTTTGGAGAGTTACGACTCCACGAACTCGAGTAGGCTAGTGGAACAATTGTCTTAGGATAATTGTACCCGGGTTCCTACTATGTCAGAGTGGGTTGTTCGCTGGCCTGATAAGCCGCGACGTAAAACATTTTTTTATCAATGAAACGAGGAGTCGCAAGGCTCTCCGCTACATACTCCACCTGGAGTATCCATTCAAACATGATTTTCAGGTTTAATGGACAAGTAAATAATAATATAATAATATTGGAAATATATTGGGAATACATTGAGAATATATTGACAATATATTTTCATTTTTAATAAGGATATTATGTATCGAATTGACCTAAACTTCAGTACACAAATTATGTCATAGAATAGAGTTGATTTTTATTATAAAGCTATTAAATGATTTGAAACTCTGGGAGGATTTGCGATTACAAATCATAAAAAATACATTTACATCGGGGCGATTCAACTTGAGAATTTTATTCGCGGAATCGCCGAAACAGAACACGATTATCTGCAAAACCACCGTATCTGCGCCATAAAACAAGGATTTGTCGTCAAAATTAAAGCGCGTATCGCATTTTAATGGTGGCAAGGTCGGGTTTTGGACGAACATAAAACGAGCCGCACCTTAAAATGATTTATTAACCACGATAACTTTACCCGGTATGTTTCTTCTTCATTAAATCGCAGGCATTTTCGTAGGTCAATCCGCAAGCCTCTCACGCGGCGCAAACTTACAAGCCACAGAGCGCTTGAAATACGTAATCAACAATTTCATAACCTAATGCGCCCGCGATTGTTTGGCAAAACAATAAAAAAGCGAAACCGCGGCTATTGTAAGGTTAATGAAACGTTTTTTCTCGGAGTCTATTATTTTTAATAATATTTCGTTGCCCGGCCCGAATGTTTAAAAATAATATACCCTGAAAAAATTCTCGTAATATGCAAACGTGTACGCAACGGAAAATACCAGCAGGATATTAAAGGGATAAGGTCCTTTTACAGGATCCTGAGAATGAGCCAGCCGCCGAGGGCTCGTATTCGCAACCAAGAACGCCAGGCAAGAATGGCGAATTTCGACCTCTCCCAAGCAAAACTTCTAGTTATAATTTATTTTGTTTGCATTATGTACAAACAGTTATTTACTTCTTGTATGTGTTTTGTTCGACATTAGTAGATATTCTTATTAAAAGCCAAACCCGAGCTATACTGATTGTAAATGCGTTAAATCAGCTTGTTCGAATTTAATTTATCTGGGAAATTTCAATTGCAATTACTCAGTATAAAGGAAATCAAGCTATTTATGGTCGTGACCCTTTTGCACTGATTGAGTCGACTTTATTTCAATCAATCTTGCTCTAATGTTTTATGTTCTATACAATAAATATTGGCAGCTACAAATGAAAATTTATCATAATTGATTTATTTATGGCTTAGTAATTCATTATTAAAATATGACTTGCAAAAATTATTTGTATTTAAAAAAATAATATTATTCGTCTATAAAACATCGTCCACCTGAAATATTGACTTAGAACGCAAGTAGTATAGAATTTTTATTACGTATATGCATAAGCCATTTACTTGAAAGTTTACTTCAACTCGATACTTGAAGATGCTTGGAAATTTTTCTGAGATATTCATAATATGCAGATGAGTATTTATGTATTATACAACTTTCCATTATTCTGCAACGACATCGAACAATGTTCTGACTTTCTTGGATGAAACTTTCGAAATTACCAAATGTCTCTGAACATTCCATAAACGACCCCGAACACTGCCAAAATGTTTCTCAACTTTTTATCGAATTCTAATCCAAACATTCACTAACAAATCCTAAATCGCGAAGATTTGAGAATAATTTCACACTACTTTAAAACATTCCTAACACTTATTGCAAACTGAATCCATTTTACCAGAATTTTCCATGAAATTTTTAAATTCCATGATAAAGATTCTGTAAAAAATACCCATTTTGCTTCGATATCAGGAAGTATGGAAAGTTCTCTACTATTTTTATGAAAATTATTCAAAATACTTTTTTAAGTTGGCTTAAAATATTTTGAAATATAATGTTGACATAAATTCTTAAAATTTTTAGGAAAGTTCCTTTTTAACCCATTTAAGGCCGAAGATTGAAACAAACATTATTTGATGTATTATGATTTTATAAAAACTTATGTTTTATTTTGAAATATTTTGTAATCATATCTATAAGGTTTTACAGTTTTTTCAGTAGCAACTTTTAAAACGTATAAATAAATGTTTATATCCGAGAAAAAAATGTTTCATTTCTATAAACACTAATGTCTAGAATTGAAGCGGTATGAAACACGCCTGTTTAATTTTGCTGGAGGCATGACATTCTAATATCATAACCTACAAAATGCGCTTAAAATGGATAGAACCAAGCGAAGGTTTTCGTGGTGCATGATGTGAGAAGTCACAAAAATGACCTGTAATTTTAATTAAAATGTAGTGATTGCAGGGCTACGTTTTAAAAGTGGCGAGCATTTAAATATGTAAATAAAAATCATGCCGAACTGAACTATCTATATGAAATAATTCCTGTCTGAACTACCGTAACTTATATTACATTACATAGCAGTCACGACAGTTTATTCGTGATTAAAAAGATAAGGCAATTTAGTTCGGGATTGTCGAAATGCAACTGTTTCAAATTTATTGATTCAATAGTCACAGAATTATTTCCCTCAAACAAGTATTATAATGCAGGTATATATAATTTAAAAAAAAATAACAAAAATAAAATTTACAGTAGTGCGATTTTTTATTTGTTCATAATATTCATAATATAATGCGATTTTTTATTTATTCATAATAAACTTGATTTTGAAACTATTAACAGTATATTTTTTAAACTGATTTATTATATTTATCATTCATTCGTTTGTGCAAATCACATCATTGTTCAAATGACTCCTGAGCAATAAAAAGTTTCCAAACGTTTTAATTAATGAATTCCATGACAATTTGTTGTTCATGACAAATCTGGCAGAAAATTCGCTACCAGAAAATTCAAAAGTCAAGCATTT
>JABFPD010000589.1:0-10863 GCA_022817545.1 Cremastobaeus sp. ZL-2020 | reverse complement strand
TAACTTGATAGTTAATGTTTCAGCACATTTCGTTCGGGTGGTAATCACTTAAAGTCCTGTCATTTTCTCACAACTTTTTGTTGGTGTTCATTATTTACTTGATAAACCAATGAAAACAATCTTTCCAAGCAAATTAGGCGACTAATTCCTAACCACACGTTGTACTTGGTTTGTAAAAAAGTTACCAAAACTGCAACCACTGCTTTGTCTTTTCCTCAACTTTGGACAGTCGAATGAGCAATTTGAACGACTTGTACAATCCAATGATTGCACAGAGTAGAGCCTTAAAATATCTTATGACCACATACACAAAGTGTAAAACAGTTGCTTGGACGTAGTTCATTTGTTTTCTATTATTTCGCTAGCATTATCATTCGAATGACATTCACCCTTCTATTACCATCATTGTTTACGATTACGAAATCGCATGTATCAGTTATCAGCACATGATCACCAGTATTTCACCGTAATTAAAACATTTGACGTGGTTAGTTTGAATAAGGGCTTTTTCAAATTATAGAGTGTGAAACCAGGCGAAATTTGATTCAATGTGATGCAAAAATAATGTCTGAGTCGCATGAAATCATTCAAACGAGAAGTCCAGTTCATTTTTCAAGATGATTTCATTACGTTTCCAACGCCTGCAATAAAAACGTAGATAAAAAATCACTGACACGATGTTGAGTACTGATTCATTTTTTCCATGTACTATGATCTTATAGGATAACTATTTATCGATTCAAGACTGTTTACAGAATTGGTGATTTTTTATGCAAAGAATTGATCAAAGTCATGAAAGAAATCCGAAATCAACTGAATTCATACATAAGTGTAAATAATTTTCACTCGTAGATTTTGTTTTTACTGGATCATAAGTGGATCATGCTGAAATCATGTATGGAGTACCATATGAAGCGCCTGATGTGACCGAAATTAAGAAAATTAATCGAATTTGTTTAGGGGGCCAATCGAGAGCTGTCTGGGAAGATGTCACCGGCTCGTCTCCTTTAACATTTGTAAAGGATTGTGTCTCCTTCGTCACAACAGTCTCAGCGCGGTTCTGGCTCATGGATTGCCGGAATATTTCTGAAGCCACAAAAATGGCCACAGAACTTTACACCCATGCAATACACGTACCTTTTATGGCCAAGTAAGTTTTCTCCAATGATCTAGACTATGTTAAAGGTATCGGATTGAATATTATGCGTACTCGTTGATATACATTATGTGCTTATTTCAGGTTTGTGGTATTCGCTAAACGTGTCAATCCTCTGGAAGCAAGGCTTCGCGTCTTCTGCATGACAGATGATAAAGAAGATAAAACTCTGGAACATCAAGAGCACTTCACAGAAGTGGCCAAGAGTCGAGATGTCGAAGTAAGTAACTTTTCAGCTGCACGTACTAAAAATTAAGCGAGTAAAAGCAATTATACCCACTGCATCATGAGTGATAACATGAATTACTCCTTGGAAGCTTGGAATAACTAAATTAATTTCTTTAATACATTTATTTATAACGGACTTAGAGTTGGAAAGATTATCCGTTAACGGGTGATATTATTAAACATAATGATTAAAATTGTTTTATTCTCCTGGTTAAAGTGTCGTAATAATTAAGGACGATTCTTGTTTATAAATTTCATGTATGAAAGCTAATCACGATATAACAAAATTTTCATGGTAAACAGTCGAAAAATATTTGAAATGTTTTATTCTTTCAATTTTATTCTTTCAAAAATTGTAACAAAATTTATGACGTCAAAAATCTATTCCTACATATTTTAATAAACTCAGGTTATTTATTTTTTTTATAGCCGCGTTGATTTTTCAATTTTCCACTGTTCATTAATAACAAGTAACTTCAAAAACTCATAAAAAGAGGTTTTTAAGCAGATTCAAAACTAAATTAATTATTGATTACCAACAGAGCACAAACACGTGTTATATACATTCTAAATGTTATATTTACTATAAGGGTAGGTGCAGGGCAACGCGTGGGCAACGTGGGCAATTGCCCAGGGCGGCAAATTTTGGGGAGGCGGCATGTGAAGATTATTCATATAAACATATTGTAACAAAAATCTATTTTCCTTTCATTTTCCCTCAATGATTAGATGTTTTCTAAATTTAAATTTCTTGCATTTCAAATTTGGTCCTTAAAACGTTACCTCCCACGAGTATTTAACTTTTTTACAAAAGTGCCCAGGGGCGCTAGGAAACTAAATCCGCCATTGGGTATGTGTATTACATGTGTTTGTGCTCTGCGGGTATTTTCTATTAACATATAAGTAAATAAAATTGATAACCAATATGAATGTAAGGGTTTTAGCCAGGTTGGTTAAACTTTCAATTAAATTGCAATTTTAATCCAATTCAAGAGAAGAAATAATTTAGACCTCAATTTATTAAAACTCTTGTCAAATCATGCAAAACATCTTTCTACAAAAATTTCATTAAATTTCTTGACAGAATAAATATTTCATTTTTTTCGCGAAAGTCCAAGAAATTCCATATATTTCTCAACATTTTATTATCGTCATAAACTTTCATTAAATGAAATTTCATATAAGAATCTTCCTGAATTCTTATGATATAGTTTAACTAGGCATTTGCGTGTTTATTTACGATCCAATATATGTCAGGTCAAGCATTTTTTGAACATATTTTTCGAAAACAAAATTTTGTTCAAATCTGAAACTTTGAGTATATGATATTGAATATCATTTAGAATAACAAACTTTGTTTTGTTCTGTATAACTCAATTTTTGATAGAAAGTAAAATTTGATACTTGCTCTTTTTTTTCATGAGATGTTTCTTCTATGAAAAATGCGCAACGCCGTGATGAGAAAAATGCTACTACATTTAATTTCTTTCTTTAACGATATTTTGTGAATATATTTAATAATGGAAATAAACTTCAATTTTTATTAAAATTTTGTTTGAAATTCAATCCCACGCCATTAACCTTTAGAGGACCAGTATTTCTTTAATAAAATGTTAAATGTTGTTGAATGCTACAATATTTGGGATGTTAGAAGCAGATAGTTGATAGACAATTATCACTATCTGCCAGAACCTAAATGTAGATTCTTTGTCCTATACGAGAAATATGCGTAAAGTATCGAAAAAATTATCCAGGGTTTAAAATAGAACCAAATTTTTATTCCGCAGGTTTTAGAAGGTAAAACCCAATACATGGAATTCGCAGGCAACTTGGTACCAGTACTAAAAAGCGGTGAACAGCTACAACTGTCCTTCCGTGCTTTCCAAGAAAATCGAGTACCATTTACAGTGCGAATAAAAGATCCCGACGCGACGGACATGGTTGGACGAATCATGTTCATGAGCGAACGAAAGGTTCCCAAAGGGGAGCCTCTTCAGACACCTATCTGCACGTTGAATGTCGTGCTACCGAAAAAAATCTCAACGGACGAGACAGGATCAGAGAAAGATCTTTTGGAGCTATCTAAAAACTACAGCTTCTTGAGAGAAGGAGACTTAAGTGAGTCCAGATCGATCAATCATCACTAATTAATTAGCATATGGCATTTAAAAATGGTTCATTTCGTTATTTGTTGTGACAGGTCAACCAGATACCATTCATCGAGCCACCATCAGATTGACAGACATTGCAAATCTACTCGACACAGATTGGGAACTTTTAGCCCAAGAGTTAGACATTCCTTCGAATGAAATCCAGAGTATCAAAGATGAACACCCCGGCAAACCAGCGCTACAAGCTGCCACAATGTTCAAAGTTTGGAAAGCTTCGGGTAACAAAGCCACAGGTGAGTAATTTATCTCCAGTGTTGAATTCGTTATGCAAACTACGAAAGACTCATATCTTTTGTGTGCCGAGAGTTATGCTGAGTCGTTATTTTTAAAAATCATGCATTTTTATAAGGAAAATGATGCTCTTCTATTTTTAACCACGATTCCATGCATAAATGCCACAGTCCGCTTCCAGTGTTTATAGTAGATTAAATGACTTTTTGTATCAATTAAGCGCAGATAGATTGGTCTAGACGGAGCGAAATGATTTGTTCGCAATCGCACATTTTTTCCTTCAGGATTGTACTGTTGAATTTCGAATTCCAGTTCCAATTAATATAATATTGTTGCTGTTTATCAACGAGGAATTGACTGTCTGTAAACGCGTACCGATGTCACGTGGAATTTTTCATTGCGGATAATAAACACTTTGCTCAGAACGCCAGTTTAAATCTTACGTTCAATTATGTACAATTAGTTTATCGACTCGTCGTCGTTTCAGCTACCCGTGATTTCTTGATTATAATATATCAGAGTTGTAATTCATATGATTCTAACTGCGAAGTCTAAGATACAAGATGAGAACTAATGACCAATTTGCTATGTTGGGAAACCAACGTGACAAACAACGTCAACAAAGAATTATCCATTGAAAAATTCAAATGCAACTGTCTGCATATCAAAGTGTGATTTTAAAATAGTCGACGAATCAGAGAAAGTTTGTCAGTTATTACGAAAATGATGCGCAACGCCATGATGAGAAAAATGCTACCCACGGTAATAGGGTTTTCTTAACTATGAACCCACGTGTGTCATAATTATGCATACATTAAGATTTATTGTTATATTTATCAACATCAGTAAACACATTCAATGTTTATGAAATATCCAATGAATAAATTAACAAATTCTTCACAGCGGCAATAATCATGACTACACAAAAATTAATATGATAATATCATTTGTGAAATAATTTTTTTATTCCTTTATATTATTAGGAAATTTTGTTAGAGATCCTTTTCTCAAAATATCCGCAAAAACCTTTTTCTGAATTCTCGAGTTTATGTGAAATTAAAATTGAAAAAACGTCGTCAAATAACATTAATTCTTTAGATAATTCGAAAACCTGTAATAGTATTGATATATGGATCATAAATAGACTTCCAAAATTTAAAAAATCGATATTTTTTAAAAGTAGCATAACTTTTTTTGTTCCACGATAAGAATTAAATGTAGTATATTTTTAAAGTTGTATCCCATGGCGTAATACGTTCCAGGCCTCAAGCCTCTACCCTTTAAAATCATAAGTCCAATATATTGTTTTTTGAAAAAGAGAATCAGACTGGAATAATCTTTCAGTATAATTTTAATTATGCTACATTTCATGTATGTAAAAAAATGTCTTAGTGATACTTATATCTTATTAGAACCTCATTATGAGCCTTGCATGATGAATTACTAATAATTATTATAATTAATACGCTGATTCTAACAAACTTGACCTCAGCATGTCCCAAATTCAAGTCTGCGCCTATCGAAAGCGAAGGCCAAATTTTGATCAGTTGCGTCCACACGCGTGACTGCGAGAAAAAGTCAAGTTACGTCAGAGCAATAATAGTGCAATTCGAAACCTGTTTGGCGGACTAAAGAATGAACGAATGCGAAAGAAAGAAAACGTACACACGCCGTAGCTGAGTCAGATATGTGGCATCTCCGCAGAAACATCTACGGTGATATCACCATCGGTTATTATGCCGGGTATGATTGGGTCCCTGCCCCGGGCTCTCTTTACATCTAAAGCTATTCACGTCGTCGCTTGAGGCCTCGCGTTGCATCGTTTATTACTTTTCGATCAGTACACGCGACTTTGTTTCGCTTCATTCTTGTTTCGAAAGTTTCCTTTGCGCTGTACATCCGTTAATGGAGGGTCATTTCATTTTCCACTGCTTCTACGACTAAGAAATCAATCAATATCCCTTTTGACATGTTCATTTCACTATACCAAGCGTACCAAAATGTGCCAAGTACATCGTACACGAGTGAATTGCACATACTGTTCCGAAGGACTTCCGGTACAGTTTGCAGTACCACTGAAGGAGGTCAGAAAGTTTAAGTAATCGAGTCGAAGTTAATAGACTTAAAATTGTGGCGGCAAAGGAGTATAGAAAACAATTACTTACATGTGTTTAAGTAACACAAATATTTACGTGATAATTACAGGAATATTTTTTTAATTTATCATCAAAACAGTTCATTTTTGTTATTGCAACACGGTAATGAGAACGTTGTACATGTTTGTTTCAGGCAACAATTTAGAAAAAGCTTTGAACAAAATTGGACGTGAAGACATTGTGAAAAAGTGTATATTCAATGTCGAACTTGTAACCGACGACGTCGAAAAAGCCGTTGCCAGGGTCAGACTAGATCAACCTGGATTTGATTCCTTAAAGGAGGAATTGGGTCCATCTAGAGACACTTCTCTGAGAAGAGATGCAACGATGGATTCCAAGATGTATTTCGAATATGACGAACCCGATAGGATGAAGGTTAATATTACCACAAATAACTCATTATATGATATTTCATATAAAAGATACAATTGTCCATTTGATATAAAATTGATCCGGAATTCCTCGTTGGAATGTACACCAAAATGTTTATTTACACTCAGTTTTATTATTTTCGTTTTTTCTCCATTCAATTTTTTGTAGTTCAAATATTATATTTTCTATTCATCGCGACTTAAAACGATACGTAAGAAGCTCTCGGAATTCAAAAAATGTAACGCTTTGAAGAGTGATCCCATTTGTGAAGCTAATTATCTTCCACTACGCCGACGTTACAATTATTCACAATTAAAAATATTATTCGTCGGCATTCCTCGAGATCTTGTTCATCATTATGTGCGTTGTCGTTGCAGGATTCTGAGTCGCTCGAAGATCTCAATGTCGGCGGTGCAGTGCCACATAAAAAACGTAAGTATACGATCTTTTGCAACTGTTCACACTTTCCATCTAGTTTACATACCGAACTTATCAATTTTCAATTACAAATTCTTCCCATACACGAACACTTTTCATCAGACCGCCCAGACAATGGTACAAAACTCCGTGATTTCGGCCCCTGTTTTTTCTAACGCATGACGTAATAATTATGAAATTAAATGTATAATTCTGTGTGAACCGTTATGAGCCTTGACGAAATTAATCGCCGAGCGTTTAGTTAAAAGGATGCATCGACAAATGAAATAAAGGAGGTATTATTGCCGAAGAGATCATAAAATCCGATATGAGTCATCACGTGCCTCATATCTTACCGTAAGATTGTGATAATGGCATGCATTAATTTGTATCATTGTCAAGCGCATACACACACTGATTCACACTAGCGTTTCACTTTTTCTTCACTGCTTCATTCACGTCTTGCTCAGTTTAAGCGGACTTCGACGGATGTAAGCCATTCTTTATTGTGAACTCAGTTTACGTTTGGAAATAGCAAGTTCGCAAATATTGAGACATTCAATTTGGTGTTTAGTGACTTTGTGCGACGCAGTGCTTTGGAATTTATCCTCAAAAAAATCTAATAAGCAACTGAAAAAACGATACGCATTTATGTGCAGGAATTTCAAGGTCGTGGGTATCGTTTTAACTAAACATTCAATTCTTCTTCGAATAAACTCTACGATAGATATTTGATGAAGTTGTTTTCTTGCAATATTACGCGGATTTTTGTAAATTATATTTTCAGTATACATTTGTGTGAAAAATCGTGTTATTAAGAGATTTTAAAAGACTCATAAGTAAATAATACGTTTGTAATAATAAAAATTAGTAATATAATTAATTTAATAATAATTTGTACAAGATTCAAAATTTTCATAACCTTTCAAATTTAATTCAATTATATTACATTCAATATTAAATTAACAAAATCATTACCTTTTATCAAAGAGAAATCCCACGAGTTCGTGATGATTGATATCTCAAATTAAAATATGTTAGATATAAACGTTTGCTTGCTACCATTGAAATTTGTAACTAATGCTAATTATTTTTTTCAATCATTTACAAAGAACCTTTCGAAAAAGAACGCTCTTAATATTTGAAATTGATAATAATCAAGTTAATATATTTAACATATAGAGAAAATGAATGTACTGTAAATCATAAATTTGATCAAACAATCTTGTGATGGCAAGTGTCTTTTATAAAATTTTCCTACTCTGAAAAAATTTCGCTGTGAAGTGAATAATCTCGTGAATAATATATTTTAAAATCTAACTTTAAATTTATTTAATTTGAGTCGATTTACTTTCATCAAATGCAGGATGTTATAACATATTTTTAGACTTTTTTTTATTAGAACAACGACAAGGTCAATTTTTAAGTTGTCTTAACGACGTTTTTGTTTAAAAAGTGAGTCGAAGATTCAACCTGATATTTAAGAGTAGAATGAAAAGCAGTGGATAATATTCAAATATTGTATTTGTTATTATTCAAAACTTCCAGTCAAACAATCTTCTGATGTTTCAGTTACTCACTTTGTAACCCTTTTCAAAGATTTCTAATAACATATATAATAATAAAAGTTATAAATTTGCGTAACAATAAGTAAATCATCATTACTATAAATAAATAATAACATATTACCTCAATTATATTTATAGACTAATTTTTGACTTGTTATCCGAAAAGTTAGAAGCTTGTTTGACTAGAAGTTATGATTAAAAACCAGTATACAATATTTCAATCTGTTATTTGTTGTGTTCGGAATAGGCGAAGCGTGGCGCTAAAATTGTTCGCAGAAATATATTTTTGCTGGAAACATATTTTCAAAAATTTGTACAACAAAATTTACGTAGCGCAGATATATTCGCTTTTTTCCAGTTGTATATTTTTTACGAAAATCGAGAACACTGACGGTGGAGAATTTATGCACGCCTGAAAAACTAAATTCTAAACAAATTTTGAAACAAAACACAATATTATCATTTTGAAGTCTCTCGCTTATAAGATTAGTGTTCCTGTACCATGCTTTGACGTAACAATAAAGATATCTTTGTTTACACTGTAAACAGAAGTAAACAGCATTCAGCATAATTGCGTTTGGGCGATATTAGTTAATAAAAAGCAACATATTTCATTAAAAAATTGTATAATCAATGTCAATGAAAGAATTGCTAAGAAAAACATCCCCCCATAAAAGCAAAGTATGGTTTGAAATAAATTTTTGTATTTTCACATTACACAGAAATAAACTCTTTTGCTATTGTAATAATTTTTAATTTAATGAACGCAATAATAATTGCAAAATATGAAAACAAATACATCAGGAAAATATTTTGATGTGTGCATATAATAACACGTTCAATGATTTTTTAAATTAATTCGATAACATAAAAAGTAATTAACGAAGCCTAATAAAATGTAAATATTACACAAAATTAATATACTTATTATACAAATTTAAAATTAATGTAATGTTAAGTTGGAATATTTAATTAATACATGGTTCCTTTAAGTTCATTTTGAAAAATGAATGTTTATGATTCGAAAGGGAGGTATGTCAAATTCAAAACACTACTAATTTCTATGAAGCGCTGCGTGGGTAACCACCTCAGTGAGTTTTTCTTATTTACTCATGAAAATCCAACTCACAAACAAGTCTTCTTGCTCATACATTACTAGTGAGTCAAACAGAGAGTGCTAGGAAGCCATACCAGTGGTGTTATAAAGCGCGTATCCCGACAATTATATTACATTCAATATCAAAAACGTCTTGACTTATTAACACTTATCCGGCTAAGGTTATTTGTATCCTTATTATACTTACAGTTTTTTTTAGTGAGTCCAACGGATTCACCTAATATAAGCCAGATATGGGTCAATATTATTGACCCATATATATATTGACTCAATAATTGATATTATAGATATAGGATAATAGCTCAATAAGGACAACGTTGTAGATGTTCAAACCTTGATAAAAATGTAAATATTTCCTTGTTCATGTTCGGATAAATTTTACTAAATCTATTATATCGAAGTCGAACACTTGCCAATCAATATATATATTTCAGTACATCTTTTTCCCCAGTTGTTGATGTCACATAAGTTTATTCATATTTAATACATGTTGGTTCAAAAATAAATTAAACAATTTTTTGTACACTTGCGTTAAAAAGTCGTAGTTTTAAGCTTGTTTGACGCGACTAATATATAGCCGATTTTGCACAATTTCGTTTTGTGTAACATGGAATCCGTAAAGTTTTCACACATCGATTTGCATGCCAAATAAAGGTATTTGCTAACTGCTACTGTCAGTTTTGCAGGTTAGAATAAGATTCGCTAAAAAACTCGTTTTCAACGCAGGTTTGTACAAAATATTATGTATGCGATATGAGTCTAAATGAAGGATATCACGCACAAGGTTGTAGACATGCATTCGTTTCGCTCATGCTGTCTAGCTTCATATCCTCCATTATATTCCTGTTGTATAAATAACTATCAAATAATAGCTTGAAATTTGTCCGTGCAGATACACAACGTCCCTATTCCTCGGAACAAGTGACAGGGGCCTTGTCGTCCTGAACCCCTAAATGGACCCACGCCCGATCTGTGAGTGGGAATTCGACGACGATTAGCAGCCATATCAGCCACTGGATCGCCAGCATGCCCACCTGTTTTGCGCGGCATAATCCAGTTCCTGCGCGTTCCTGTACCATCTGATGCTCGGCGACGGAACCCCCTCGACGTCGCACGGCAACGTCACGGTGGAGCCGTAGTCGCTCAAGGTCTCGCGCTTGAGTTGCCCGTTGAACTTCGGTTTCTCTGTTTGGAAGTATGATATAAAGCACGTTAGAAGAGCGGCTGCTAGA
Source organism: Cremastobaeus sp. ZL-2020 (assembly GCA_022817545.1). NCBI lineage: Eukaryota > Metazoa > Arthropoda > Insecta > Hymenoptera > Scelionidae > Cremastobaeus > Cremastobaeus sp. ZL-2020. The sequence goes on along the minus strand of JABFPD010000589.1, from coordinate 215 downwards.
AAAAGCTTAATTGCATGCAATTAACGGGTAAGCGGAGGAGCTCACCGAGCACGGAGACCGTGGCGCTGGCGTTGAGCGTGGGGTAGCCGCCGCTCCGCAGGCTCACGTGGCACGCGTATTTGCCCGTGTACGTCAGGTTCGTGTCTATGAGAATGAGCGTCCTGTTCCACGAGTCCTTGAAGCTGTAGTTGATCCTCGAGTTCTCGATGGGTATG
>JABFPD010000588.1:0-10865 GCA_022817545.1 Cremastobaeus sp. ZL-2020 | reverse complement strand
CGATAATACGTCTTAGTAGATATTGATGAATTCAAATATATATCACTTTACATATATGTGTGTTTTTTGTCATTTTTGAAAACAATTTCAATTGATAATATAAAACAGTAAATTACATACAAAAAAGTAAGTACTGATTTTTGAGTTATAGGATATACTAAAAAATTAGATACTTGGAATTTCTAACATAATAATTCAATATATTTCATTTTACTTTAAAACCTCTATTATAATGTCTTAAATAAACAAATCAGTTAGTTTCCTCTTTTACGGTAGCATAAATGCAACATACAGAAAAAATAAAAAACACGTACATTTCAAATTACAATTGATGAAATTGTTACCATAAAAATATTCAAAATAGGAGCTAAATAAAAATTTCCAAAGAACTACCATTTAAAACTACACGTTTTAAGTGCACATATACGGAAAAGAGTCATTCTTTGAAGTTACCTTTGTAAAAATAAAACATATATGGACCATATATGGCCATATATGAATTCTATAAAAACATATGTTTTAAATATGGACATTCGTCCATCCATATATGGCCATATATGTATACAATCAATCATATATGACTCCATTCTGTGAAAATCTGGCCATATATGATTTGAAACAATTTTTCATATATGGGAATTATTTAAATCAAAACATATATGAAATTATTTTTATAAAGCGGAGTCATATATGATTTATCCCGTATACATATATGGCCATATATGTATGGAGCAAAATCCATATATAAAACATATATGTTTTTTCAAATTATAATATATGAGCCATATATGACCCATATTTGTTTCATTTTTACAAGGGTTTGTTTCCGACAAGATTAAAAATATATCCTGTATTCCATAAATGACACATACAGAACTCATATATAATTTATATATAACCCATATAGATTCCATATATTATCCACATATTACCTATATTTATGGCTCGTATATGGACTATATACGGGTTATTTATAGGATATATATAAGCAGATACCTATATATATACATATATATGTTCATATATGTATATACAAATTTATTAGCGTATATGGGGATATGTCACATATATTAGATCTATATAACATATATGCAGCAAATATGTCCCCAAATAAACGTTTTTACATCAGTATTAAAAATAAAACATGTATGAGCCATATATGGCGCATATATAAAAATTTAGAAATCATCTATGATTTATATATGGATTTTGTTTATCCATATATGGGCATATATGTATACAGGATAAAGCATATATGACTTCGCTGCATAAAAATATTTCCATATATGTTTTGATTTAAGATATTCCCATATTTAAAAACGTCCTTTGTAAAACTGAAGCATATATGGGCCATATATGAATAATTGAAAAACACGTATAAATCTCTTGGAATTCATATATGGCCATTGTAACGCGGTCGTTGTCGCTGAAGCGACTAAAACGACCAACGCCGCGTCACAAAGGAACTCAGGGTCGGGTTTAGGGCGCCAGCCTGGTTGCCCAGGCAATAAACACAAACACCTGCGATTCATCTCAACCTTGTGCTTGTATTTTCTCCCGTACATACTCCTTTCTCGCGTTACATTTCTTTCACGCGCCGAGGACCGCTCTGTCCTCGTCCGCTCGACGCGTTACTCCGCGATCCGGCACGCTCGTCGCGGCGAGTTACGCGTTTGTTCGCGGCCCCGCAATGGACCGGGAACACGGCCTAGCTTCTCCCTTTCTCGACGTTACGACGTAGCATGGCTCGCGGCTTCTCCGCGTGCCTCGCTTACCTCGTCTCTCCGGGCTTCGCTCCTGCTTGGCGCCTCACTTGTCGCTCTCTAACGTCCGTCGCGGCGTTGCCCCTTTTGTAGGCTGATCCTGCCTTGTCCGCTCGCAAGGATTCAGCCTCACTCTCTCGCACCTCACGCTCACTCCTCTGCGCACTCGCGGTTCGCGCGGGCGTCGTCGCCGTCACCCACGTTGGCTCGTCACCGCTCGCTTCGCCAGCACTTCGCGCAACTCGCCTCGGATCTCGCCGCACCGAACTCGCTAAAACCAAAACACGTCCGGTCCCTCGCGTGGCGATCACCGAACTCCCTTACGGCTGAACTTGGTCAACGCCTGCGCCGGCGGCCCAGTTCCGCCGTTTCTCTCGGTAGAGGGCAGGAGTTCGCGTGGCGGTTCCTTTGACGGTATGTCCGTCAATTTACCGTGTCACACGACCCCCCCCCCCAAGAACCGACTCGCTCTCCTGTTCTCTACCTCCTTGGCCCGCGATCGATAGCGCCCCTCAAGCAACACGGATTGTTGCGAGCCCTCGGGCAGTTGGGGCACCTGACGACGTGTCTGTCGTGCAGTTCATCGCAGATTCTGCACGGGATGAACTCGTGGCCCAACCAACGGCAGTTCTCCGTCTGGTGACCCCATCTAAAACACCAACCGCAGTGGAACCTCGTGTCGCGCAGTTGTCGCCTATTGTAACCTCTGGCTGGTTCTGGATGCCAGCCATAAGGTTCCCAGCGGTTGTCCCAGTAGGCCTGCCGGGCCCATTCGCAACATGGTCCCGCCTGCGGGTACTGTTGTGGTACTAGATGTCCCGGCGGCGGCTGCCGCATGCCGATCCGTACCCTTTCCAGCTCCTGGATCGTTCTCCTCCTTCGCTCCGCGTCCTCTTGTCTTGCCCGCTGCCGTTCGCCGTCACGTTGTTCTCGATTTCTCCTGCGAGCTTCCGCTCGCCGGAGTCGCCTGCGTTCCCGTTGCCTTTCTCTGCGATCACCCCTTGGTCGCTGTGGTTCCGGGGTCTCGGGGCGGTGCTCTCTGCGGGGTCTAGCTGGCAATAGCTCCTGAAAGCACGGACTCGTGGGCTCTCTCATCTCCACCACATGAACCACCGACGGTCTCGGAAGGTTCCGGTCGCGTCGCCTGCGAGCCCTTCGGCCTTTCTGCCCCGACATCTGGCACGGGTCTGGTGGTGGCAGCAGGTCCGGTAGTGGTGGTGGGTACCTTAAAGGATGCACGAAAGGGTTTCGCGCGTTCCCCCACTCCTCGTCGTCCTCCTCCCAGTCGGAGACGCTTCTCTCGGCCACGTTCTCGGGTGTCGCGTCTTGGTTTGCTTGGTCCCGTGGGGTCCCTGATTCCTGGACTGAGGCTTCAGGTTCCTCCCGCTCTGCGTGCCCCCGTGGGGTCCCCGCGTCGCGTATTTCGGTATCCAGCTCCATAGGTTCGGCGTGCCCCCGAGGGGTCCCCGCCTCTCCTTTTTCTTCTGGTCCCCTCGAGACGTCGTTGGAACCTGTGTCCAGCAGCCCGCTAGTCAAGTCAAGACTTAGGGCGTCTTCGGGGTCGTCCTCGAGGTCGCTTAGGCGGTTCTCCTCCCTCCATTGCTGTTCCCCCTTCCGCAGGGCGTCGAACCAACGGTTCACCTCCTCGATCTCTGGCTCCCGGGCTGCTGGGACATCCACTGACTCCTCTTCGACGTGCACTATTCCTAGTGCTTGCTCTAGGAGAGTCAGTGGGTCCACCGGGTGTGTTTCCACCAGCATGGCCTCCTCTGTTGGCTCCGACTCGGCCGGGAGGTCGGCCTCGTCGTTTCCGGGTGGCACCAGTTCCCGCTGGTCTCCTGCTGGTTCGAGTCGTTCCTCCCCTGGGACTCGACTCGGGCTCTCGAGGTTCTCCTTGGGGGTGTGTAGGTACCCCATTGCCTCTCACTGGCTGAAAATCACAATCAGGCATTAATTCCTCATTCAAATACGGTTTTACCTGACTCACGTGTACTTTTCCCACCGCGAAGCCCTGCGCATCTTCTAATTCATACACATTTCCGGATAACGCTTTGCTAACTATCCACGGGCCGTCAAACTTCGCGCTCAGTTTGGCGGATATTCCCTGCACTCCCGACGATAACGTGTGAGCCCGCCGTAATACTAATTGTCCCATCTGGTACGTTTGAACACGTTTATCTTTGTTGTACTCGTCCGACTGCCGCTGACTAGCCTCAAAGAGATGTTTGACGACCAAATCGTGCATTGCTGTCATTCGCGTCATTCGCTCGGCCCAGTGCTTTTCCCGTATTCCGTCCGTTTCCGATATTTCCCCCCTCTCGGGTTCCTTACCAACACGCTTCGGTCTCACCGGGTCCACCTCGAGTTCGCGTCCGAAGTTTAAGAATGCCGGCGACATTTTACTTGAGCTTTGCTTTACCGAGTTGATAGCGTATTGGAACTCATGCAAGTGTTCATCCCACGTACGATGGTCATCTTCCACAAACGCGCAGATCATCGCTTTCAACGTTCGGTTCGTACGTTCGGTCGGATTGGCCTGTGGATGATAAGGCGGCGTAGTTAAATGCGCTATTCCAAATTTCTCTGTCATTTTTCGCATCTCGCGGTTAACGAACTCCGTTCCGTTGTCGGTGAGGAGTTGTTGGGGCCGGCCCCAGCGAAACAAAATCCGTTCTTCGAACGCTTCCCGGATTTTATTCGCGTCAGCCTTTCTCAATGCTTTAATCTCGACCCATTTCGTGAAGAGATCTTGAAAAACAACCAGATATTTCTGCCCTTTTTTACTCGTGGGAAACGGTCCCATGACGTCCGACGAGACTATTTTCCACGGTGTGTCCAATACGCGGGGTTCCATGCGTCCGACGGGTCCTTGTTGCGACGGTTTCGTACGTTGGCAAACGTCACACCGGCGGACGTAATCCCCCACATCGTGGTAGATTCCCGGCCAGTAATATTCGGTTGCCAGTCTCGCGTACGTCTTATCGATCCCCATGTGACCGCATGTCGCCGGGACGTGAGCGCGTTCGATGGCCACCTTCCGCAACCGCTTCGGGAGCACCAACTTCCATGCATCATTGTCCCGCACGATCATATCCACCAGGGGATCGGGTCGATGACAGTATAATTGACCGTCTCGCTCTTGCCAATCGGGTAGCTTTTTTGGATCGGACCTAACCAGCTCAACCCTACTCGCGTACCATTCGTCCTGATCATTTTCGGCCTCCAAACTAGCTAAATGACTCTCATACATCCGCGACAACGCATCCGGGACGTGATTCAACGCGCCTTTCCGATATTGTACGTCGAAGTCGAACTCTTGCAGTCTCAGGGCCCACCGCGCCAATCTACCCGTTGCATCGGTGATTTTGTGGAGCCACGTAAGACTGCTGTGGTCCGTGATTACCGTAAATTTATAGCCCTCGAGATAACACCGAAATTTTCGAATGGCCCAGACCACTGCCAAGCATTCTCGCTCCGTAACCGAATAATTACGCTCCGCTTTGTTAAGTGTCCGACTGGCGAATGCTATTACTCGCTCTACCCCTTCGATATCTTGCGTTAGCACCGCTCCCAACCCACAATCGCTCGCGTCCGTTTGCAATACGAAAGGAACTCGAAAGTCGGGTCGGGCTAATGTCGGCGCCGTACTAATCAGGGTTTTCAGACTCAAGAATGCTCTCTCTTGTTCTGGACCCCATTTCCAACGCACGCGCTTTTTCAACAACCGAAACATAGGTTCCGCCTCGGTGGCTAAACCTGGCAGAAATCGCCGGTACCACGAAGCCATTCCAAGGAACCGGCGCAACTGTTTAACATTGACTGGCGGGGGAAATTCTATCACTGGGGATACTTTGTCCGGATCTGGCGATAACCCTTGATCATTCAAGCGGAAGCCCAGGTATTTCACCTCCGAGACTCCAAAATGACACTTATCCGGGTTTATCTCTAATCCTGCTTCCGTGACCCGGTTCAAGACGGTTCTAAGCCATTTCACGTGTTCCTCGAACGACTCGGTCGCGACGATAATGTCGTCCAGGTACGCGAAAACTTGTGGGGCCATGCCCGGGCCTATCAGCCTATCCAATAACCGTTGAAAGGTCGCGGGCGCGCCTGATAACCCGTACGGCATTCGTTTGAAGTGAAATAGCCCCTTTTGCGGAACCGTAAACGCTGTGCATTCTCGGCTGTCGGGAGCTAGGGGAACCTGAAAATACGCTTGACTTAGATCGATCGTCGAAATATATTTCGCCGACCGAAGTGTGTCTAGGATTGTGGTCATTACGGGTAGCGGATACGCGTCTTTCTTTGCCACCTCGTTCAGCCGCCTGAAATCCAAACAGAACCGGTAGGTGCCATTGCTTTTGCGTACCATAACTATCGGTGTTGACCACTCGCTGCTGGATGGCTCGATCACGCCCATCCGTAACATTTCATCCACCTCCGCATGCATTGCTTCGAGCACTTTTGGCGATACTGACCTCACTTTCTGTCGGATCGGGGTGTGGTCTTTTAACTCGATGCGATGAAAAATCAAATTCGTTAACCCTAACCGATTATTCTCATTTCGGGGAAGGCAACTTTGAACCAGCGAATCCAATTCGTCCCGTTGAGAAGGTGGTAGTTCGACGATACCGCTGATATTATTTGTCGCGTCTCCCGCTGGATAATGTTCGTCGCGATGTTTCGATGCTTGACATATTATCCACCCGTCTCGGTTAAAATTTAGTTGGAGCTTCAATTGCTCGATAATATCGCATCCTATTATTATGTCATTGCTCAACCTCGGTGCGATATGAAAATGGAGGGTCGCGTTTTCGCCGCAAATTTCCACCTCCACTTCCTGATCGCCGGCCGTGGTCTCAATTGACCCATTCGCTAAAGCAATCCGACTCTTTTTTCCACCTTTGAGTTGAACTCCCTTTTCAGATAATATTTCGCACGCGCGTTTCCCCAGATAAGACGAATTCGACCCGGTGTCGATCAGAGCCAACACCTCCTCATCCATGATTTTCACCTCGACATACGGGCGACCGTCTGGCTCGTTTCCCACCGGGCCTTTCCTATAAATACTCACGGACGAATTACCCGGTTTGATTCGCCGTGTTACTCGTTTCCCGACTGATTCGGCGGGTGGCACCTGACACAATTATTCGTGCGTTGTCCCTCCTGGCCACAGATTCGGCAGTAATCGGATCTGCGTGGTTCGCCACATTCTCGTTGAACATGCCCCGCTTGTTTGCAATTGAAACACGTCACCGACGTACTACGCGTCCTGGGGCGTGTTTCAGGTTGCGGTACACTACTGGTTCTCGGCGGAGTTGCTATCGGCGCATTACCCGTTTGCGCTGGAGTTGCTACCGACGCGCTACTCGTTCGCGACGGAGTTGCTACCGGAGGTGGTCTGGCTCTGGGTGGTTCTTGTAGTTGACTTCCTGGCGCCAGCCTTGGAGTCGCAACCACTTCCCTGACATGCGCTGGTGACATCACCGCTGGATAACGAACTTGCATTTTGTTTTGCGCATCACTACTCGCTACTCGCGATCGCGATTTGGTCGTTTCTGGCTTTGTTGTACCTGGCTTATACAATTCCTCGCGATAGGCTAATTCCGGGAAATCGGAATCCGCGGGGTCAGGAGGGGGCTTATAGCGAAGCCTTGCACGCTCCTGCTGTTCGAATTCTTTCCCCAATTTTTCGAGATCTTGAAAGGTACTAAACTGATGCCGCGATATAAACGAGCGATACTCGGGTATCAGATTATCGTACGCTCTTCGAAGTTGAACCGCTCGCGGAGCTGCAGGCCTCTGGTAATTAAGAAGCTGACGGTATGCAATCAGAAAATCCCGGATCGGTTCGCCCGGACCCTGGGTTCGTCGTGTCAGTTCCTGACGAATCCTAAGTTGCCGGTCCGATTCCCCGTATCCTGCTCTAAAATCCACCTCGAAATCTAACCAATTCGTCCACTGTGGACGTTCGAGATGATACCACCGGTTCGCCGTGCCCGTGAGAAGATCCGGCAACGCGTTGAACAGATCTTGATCGCTGATATTCGTTCCGCGCTGACAGTCGCGAAGCCGCTCGAGGAATTCCTCCGCCGCGGTCTCGCTGCCGCCTGCGAAAGTAACTTTCCATCCTCGGATAATTCGGCGCGGGTCGGGTCTGTTCATTTCAACGAACGTTTGCAATAACGTTAGCTCGGGCGACAGATTACTCTGTGTCTGTGTTCCAGGCCACGTGTGCATTTGCTCGCGCGTGTTATCATTCGGCTGAGACTCGAATAGATTCCTACTCGGCGGATCTTTTCGGCCCGTTGAACTGGCAAACCTAACTCCCCGAACTTCCGTCGCATTCGGCGTATTCTGAAGGGACTGTTCGTTTCTTTGGGTTCCGGTGGCCGCATCATTATCATGAGGCAATTCGACGATGGGGGATAAAGTTACCTCGTCCGGAGGTGTAATTGTTATACCGGGGGTGTTTTCGCGATTTGCTCCCTGGTGATCCTGCATCGACGCGTTCGGTGTCTGATGCTCGGTTCCCCCTGGGATGGTTGGATTATATACTATACTATGCGAAACATTAATACCTGCGGAAACTAGCTCTTCCAGCGCCGTCATCTCCGGAGTTTCCTCCACCAAGTAATCCGACGCGAAGAGCTCCCCTCTATAATACCCGGACCGAATGTCGTAAAATCGACATAACCTACCCCGCATACACGTCATATCACCGGAAATACTCAACCGGTTTCTCGCTAATTCTACCATCAACTGATATGGTTCTAATCGGCATACTCGCTCGATAGAACCTGATACAGGTCTCGACATTTTACTCTAAAGTGAGACTAAACGAATGTGATACTGGTCAGCACTTCAATTAAAACTCCAAAATTTTCAGTTCAAAAAGGGTGACCCTCTCAACTGAATCGTCGAAAATAAAAGAATAAATTACGATTAGCACGGTTAAAATATACTTAGCGGCCTCAAATTCGTGGCTCCGATTCGTGAAATCACACTTGAACTCGAACCTCGCTAGTCGACACAATAAAAAAATAACTTAGGACGGACGCAGTTAAAATCGGTTTACTGGCCTCGATTTCGTGGCTGCGATTCGCGAAATCACCTTCAAACGCGAACCTCACTTGTCGGCACAAAATATTAATCAATAAAAATTCTTTACTCTCTTCACTAGACCTTTTGCTTTGATCTCGCGAAAAGAAAAACTACTGTGTCACACCACTGAAGCACGTCCCCGTTACGAATAAGTTCGTTGTGAACTCCTTCGTCTCGCGCACTATCTCGGCTGTGACTTGTCCAGGATCTACCTCAAGTCTCGACTGACTTCATCGATTGGAAGTTCCCTACTGAACTCTCCAACGCGAATTCACCGACTAACTCTCGTCTCTCTTTTTCCCGTCAAGGTTGTCCGTTAGTTTTAAACCTCATTTGCATAACAAAAATAAAAATTATTTACTCGCTTGACCTTGTTTTCTGTTACAAGTTTGGCCGGAGTTCGTTTCCCCCGACTATTTATTTTCCCCAAGGTGGTTATTGTTGTCAACAATGAAATTAAAATGACCTTCGCTACGAACGAACTTTTGATATTCTCGAAAGAGAACAAGAAACTAAAATCTATTACAATACCGACATTTGTATGCATGCTCTCCGTCCTTTTCCCTCGCGTGGCTGCACCTGGTGCAGCATCCCCTCGAACCGCCTTGATCCGCCTTGTCAACGCGCCTCCTCCCTGGAGTCGCTCGTCTGACCTGTGGGACCCTCGGCCGATTCCCTTGGATCCTCACACCCGCGCAACTGTACTTGGTGCAACTGCCCGAAACTGCCACCAGCGGTGTCGTCGCGACATTTCAACGCTTAGCGCACCCGACCTGTGCTGGCCTTCTGCCAATTTCCACGAAACCGTTGCACCCCGATCACGCTGAGAGCCTCGATCTCGCTTTGTCGCGTCGCGCGCGTCACCGGACACTTCACATGCACACGCGGTCGCGTACCGAAATTTTCCACTATCCTCGTTCTCGCAAAACCCGCAATCTATCGGCGCTAAACCGCTCTCGAGCGGTTCCGCGCGATGCACCGTCGCTTTCATGGCGGCCCCACGTTGGGCGCCATTTTGTAACGCGGTCGTTGTCGCTCAAGCGACTAAAACGACCAACGCCGCGTCACAAAGGAACTCAGGGTCGGGTTTAGGGCGCCAGCCTGGTTGCCCAGGCAATAAACACAAACACCTGCGATTTCTCTCAACCTTGTGCTTGTATTTTCTCCCGTACATACTCCTTTCTCGCGTTACATTTCTTTCACGCGCCGAGGACCGCTCTGTCCTCGTCCGCTCGACGCGTTACTCCGCGGTCCGGCGCGCTCGCCGCGGCGAGTTACGCGTTTGTTCGCGGCCCCGCAATGGGCCGGGAACACGGCCTAGCTTGGCCAAGCCGTTCCTCGCGTGCGCGCGGGCGAGAGCCTGACGCGCTGGGCGCGCCTGGCCTCGCGTCTCCCTTTCTCGACGTAGCATGGCTCGCGGCTTCTCCGCGTGCCTCGCTTACCTCGTCTCTCCGGGCTTCGCTCCTGCTTGGCGCCTCACTTGTCGCTCCCTCACGTCCGTCGCGGCTTTGCCCCTTTTGTAGGCTGATCCTGCCTTGTCCGCTCGCAAGGATTCAGCCTCACTCTCTCGCACCTCACGCTCACTCCTCTGCGGACTCGCGGTTCGCGCGGGCGTCGTCGCCGTCACCCACGTTGGCTCGTCGCCGCTCGCTTCGCCAGCACTCCGCGCAACTCGCCTCGGATCTCGCCGCACCGAACTCGCTAAAACCAAAACACGTCCGGTCCCTCGCGTGGCGATCACCGAACTCCCCTACGGCTGAACTTCGTCAACGCCTGCGCCGGCGGCCCAGTTCCGCCGTTTCTCTCGGTAGAGGGCAGGAGTTCTCGTGGCGGTTCCTTTGACGGTATGTCCGTCAATTTACCGTGTCACAACATAAAAATTTATATTAAACGTATTCCGAATAAAACCGTTCATTTTTGCAATTTTTGGTCGGCCAATTTTAGTTTTAAAAATTTATCCTTACATTCGTAATCAGCGATCCAAAAAATATAACTTAT
>JABFPD010000587.1:0-10849 GCA_022817545.1 Cremastobaeus sp. ZL-2020 | reverse complement strand
GCCACCGGCGCCCGAGGCTTATACAATATTTTATGAACCGAGGAATAGGACAATATTGGAAACACAGGGTAATACTAGCCTCAGTATCGCCCGAAGGGCGATACTGAGGCAGTATTACCCTGTGTTTTCAATTTTGTCCGTTTTCCGAGGTGCATAAAATTTTTTTTTTACTTGTCGAAAATTCTTTTAAATTAAATTGTTCATGCAAATATAAAATTTCACTAATTCCAAATCAAATTCTTTTACTTTTCTAATTTACATTATTTGTTCTCAACAACATTACATTTTGCTACATTTGAATTACTGAACAGGCAACCAAAGGCCTGTTTTCCAAACTACGATTCAGGTCCGTGGGTACGTTAAGCCCCAAACGCAGATGATAGTGCGCCCTTGCGGTAATTCTACCGTTCACGATTACATGGTGAAAAATAAAAGCTAATGGCATAAGGAATAAAATACACAAATAAAACTACTGTCAATTTAATCACATTTTTGTCACTCAATTATTTTAACATGTCAGTTTATTTTTCATCCTCTATCATAGTTTTTACATTACCATAGTTAACACAAAAAAAAGATTTTCTCTTTTTTTTCTTTTCTTATACTAACTAAACTTACAATGTAAATACATCACATGATTTGATTCAATTCAACAGTTCTCATCATATCAAACGCAAATCTGTTTTCAGTCTAGTGGCAAATACAATCTCTTATCAAAATAACACAAATATAATCTCTGAATTAAGTCTTCTAATTAATCAAATTTATAGCAAACTTAAACATAATTTTCAATACTGTCAATCGTAATACAAAACAATATAGTTCTTCAAGTTGTGAAATTTCCTTTCTGTTGTAGTTTTCATAATATTTTGACATCTGGGGAAGTTCAATGCAGTCATTTTCTATCTTCTTGTCCTTTTGCGATTTTCACGTCTTCCGGCCTAGTAGTCATCAGCACAATATGGACAGGTAGCTACCGTGGCAGGCCTGTAACTACAACCGTAACAATAAGGTTGTTCTTTTATAATCTGAAGTCTGTCCGGACAATCTTTCTGCTGATGATTTGGTGAAAAACAGGCATAACATCCGTGGACATAAGGTCGTTTTGGCAATGGTTCAGTCCCTGGATCTTGATGTGCGTCACAAGATCCAAGATCATCCTCTTCCATGTTATCTCCTTGTTCATCGGAATTGCATGTGTGATTATTGTTTTCCATATCAGAGACGCAAGATACCCAATCATCTGGATCAATTTCAGTCATGGAAACTTCATTTGAACTTTTCCAGCCGGATTTCAACACCACCTCCATTCCCAAGCGAAATTTCCATTCTGAGAGAATGGTTTGACTGGCAGTCTCTACCGTATTCTTCCCTCTCACCAACCAAGTAGACTCACGGGTCTGATGACTCGCATCTCTGGTCTCTGGCATTACTTGGATTCCCACATCTTCCATTGTCGTCATGTTTGTACCAACATCCTCACCCAAGATTTGAGTTTGACAATCAGTCTCCCTCAACCGACCAGGTTTCATGTGTGCAATGGAATTTTCAGAATTTTGAGCCAGAGCCAGGGAATCAGACGAATTGGGTTGGACTCTCAAAACTGGAATGACCTCCTCAGTTTGGGTTCCAACATCTCGCATCGCAGGAAAATTAACAATCCTGCCCGAGGATGTAGTAGTGTCTCTGGTTTTCAATAAACGAATTGTCTCGTTGTAGGCTTCCAAAAATCCGGGATTTTCATCATGGAATCTTTCCATTGGTGCTGCGAAGTCCCTAAGGTGTCGGAACCAGTCTTGCTCTTCCATTTCTAGAGTTTGTAATCGGAAACAATCCTGTAATTAAATTCAACAAATTAATAAGGAATCACATAAGGTTTAATATGATCTACAGATACTATTATTTTCCGATGGTTACTTGGATCAGTGACTTCATATCTACTGTTTGATATAACCTTAGAAATTTCATATGGTCCAGAATATGTGGGAGCCAATTTCGCGGTAAACCCTTTACTTGCTGAGGACAGTACTCTGTTTTTCATCAAAACCAACTGGCCAATATCATATTTACGTAACGTTCGTCTGAGACTATATCGGAACGCTTGTTTCTCATGAGCATCCCTCACATTATCTACTATCAATTTTCGCAATACGTTTATTTTGTTCATTCGTTCTAACCAAGAGGCTGAAGTTTGATCGGAATTTACATCTGTCTTTTCAAGTCTTGACCGCAAATGAACATTCGGTATTAATTCGCGCCCTAAGTTTACAAAAGCTGGAGTGGCTTGTAAACTTGTATGGTAAGCAGAATTATAGGCAAAACGAAAATCGGAAATGTGCAAATCCCAATCTTTATGATTGTCTCCAATAAAGGATTTAATCATAGTTTTCATAACTCTATTTATTCGTTCAACTGGACTTGCTCTTGGAGTATAAATTGGAGTTGTTTGTTGTACACAGCCATTATTATTTACTAACGCCGAAATGTCAGTATTAATAAACTCTGTGCCATTATCTGTTAGTATGTTTTGAGGAGTTCCCCAACGATTTATCACCAAATCCACAAACGCTTCAGAGATCTTTTTACCGTTTGCTTTTCTCAATGGACAACACTCTATCCATTTTGAAAACAAATCCTGTATAACTAACAAATATGAGAATCCTGTCCGACTCGTGGGCAAAGGTCCCATAATATCGGCAGCAACGAGGGACCAAGGTTGTTCCAAATATCTCTAAGTCATCACACTTGAAGGCCCTCTCTGATCTGATTTCATCTTCTGACAGATCTCACACTTGCTTATATAATCGGCAACAGTTTTCAGAAATCCTGGCCAATAATACCACTAAGTTATAAGATGACAGGTCTTTTCCATTCCAAGATGGTCGGCTTGGGGTGTATCATGTGATTCTCTGAATATCTTCGATCGGAAACATTGAGGGACCACCAATTTCCATGCGTTCAAATTGGGAATAATCTCATCGATCATAGGACAAGGACGATGATGATACAACAACCCATTCTCGACTTTCCAATCGGGATTTTTATCAGGATATTTCTCTACCTCAGAAAATCTATTAGTATACCAAATATCAGCATTATCCACAAAGTCTTCGACTCGAATTGCCTCGTCATTCAAATCGGAAACCAAACCAGAAATCAACTCAAGTTCATTGGCCAGAGCCTGTGGAACTCTCCAAGAAATATTCTTTCTACGACAAATTTCAAACTGAATACTCTGCAACTGTACCACCCAATGAGCTAAACGATTTCAATTTTAACAGCCAATTCAAACTGTCAGTATCGGTAACAACATTAACTTCGCTACCTTCAATATAAGGTCGGAACTTGTCCAACGCCCAAACGACAAACACTCCAATTCAGTTTGTGACCATTTTCGTTCACTTGAATTCAATGACCGACTAGCATATGCGATCACATGTTCTTCTTTATTGGGACGTTGGGTAATAACCGCTCCTAATCCAACAAAACTGGCATTAGTCTGAATCTTAAAGGGAATGGTAAAATCGGGATATGATAATAATGGAGCCGTAGTCAACATTTGTTTTATCTTTGCAAAAGATGACGTTTGCTGTGTTGACCATGCCCATTTTTGATCTGATTTAAGAAGTCGTAAAATTGGTTCAGCTACAGTGGATAAATCTGGTAAGAAACGTCTATACCAGGAGATCATCCCTAAAAATGATCTCACACTTTTTACATTGGAAGGAGGAGGATAATTTACAATAGCTGATGTCTTTTCGGGATCCAAATGTACCCCATTACCATCAACAACAAATCCCAAAAATTTCACAGATGAGCAACAATAGTGACATTTATCGGAATTTATTGTCAAATTAGACTCACTAATACTTCGTAAAACATTTTTCAACCAAACAAGATGTTCATCAAAAGACTCAGTAATAATGATTATATCGTCTAGATAACAGAATGCATAAGGACACATTTTAACACCAATAATATTGTCTACCAGTCTTTGGAAAGTAGCTGGCGCACCTGTTAGCCCATAAGGCATACGAATGAAGTGAAACAAACCTTTGGCAGCCACTGCAAAGGCCGTAATTTTCTTACTACTTTCTTCCATAGGAATCTGGTAATAAGCCTGACTAAGGTCGATGGTAGATATATATTTGGCTTTTCGCAATCGATCCAAAATTCCTTCTATTCGTGGTAATGGATATGCATCCTTTTTCGATACTTTATTCACTTCTCGGTAATCGAGACAAAATCGATATTTACCATCTGATTTTTGAACCATCACAATAGGTGAACTCCAGTCACTATTTGATGGCTCAATAATCTTGGCTCGGAGCATTTTATCCACTTCTTCACAAATAAAATTGTAAACAATTGGTGACACGCGACGAAATTTTTGTTTTATAGGAGGATAATCTCCCACATCGATTTTATGCTCAACTAAAGAAGTCATCGGAAGTTCAGCAGAAACAATCGGAACCTCCTCTTCTAAAATTTTTTGCAATTTCTCACATTCAAGATCCGATAATATAGCCAAACCACAATCATTAGTAGACGATGAAAAATGTGAAATAAACGAAAAATTATTTTCAGGAGCATTGCTAAAGTACCACATCGGAATGGAAAAATCTACTTGCACGCCAAATAAATATAAAAAATCCAAACCAGCTATACAGGGTACTGAAAGAGAAGTTAAAACGCATACTGATACATTCCCACATTTATCTTTCAATCTAATAGGCAACACTATCTCTTCCTCACACATCTCAGTACACCCATTTGCTAACCTAACCATCAAATGTATCTTTCTCCGATCAGCCAAATCATCTTGTATAACATTAAACGTGTCTCGGTCAACGAAAGTTCTAGTGGCTCCAGAATCATGATCGCAAGAAATAGATGTTCTCGAACTTCAAAATCAAAGCAATTCAACTATCAAAAGCAAATACGAATCTTTACCCAAATAAAAATTTGTCAAAGAAACCTCACTGGTTTCTCTCACATCAGTTGGTGTATTTTCATCAATATCGGAAATGTATTCGTCAGCTCCTTGTCTGGCTAGGTGATCGGCTTGTTCGTTCTCATAGTTTTTAGCGTGTCCTTTGACATGCACCCATTCAATTCTATCCAATGATGTTATAGCTTCTTGAAGTCGCTTCAATTCTTCCTGGTTTTTAATGTCTTTTTTATTGCTATTTTTCCATCCATTTTCCATCCAACGAGGTAACCATTCAGTTATTGATTTAATCAAGATCTTTGAATCGGTGTGAATCCTCACTCTGCGCATACCTAGGTGTTTGGCTGTTTCCAAAGCAACAATCACAGCTTCGATCTGAGCGTAATTGTTAGTATTTCCACAATAAACCGGTCGTGAAATATTATTTGGATTAAAATCGGAAAAATATACACCAATACCAACTTTTGCTTTTTGAGTGCCATTATCAATACAACAACCATCAGTCCATATATCTACCAGATCCAAATCAAGTTTATCTGAATCGGAAAACTTATCAGTCGTCTCATTTATTGGCGGACAGCTATCACACACATTCACTCCGGGAATCACTGTTGTCCGCTCAAATGATTCCCGTCCTGGGTTTTCGAACACTGTGGGCAGTTGAATTTTGTTTTTCCTTTTTCTCCACATTTGAAACAGAATTTCTTCAAAGGTAACGGGCAATTTCTAAATCTATAATCCTCCTGATCACAATTCCAACAAACATCTGGAATTGATTGTTCATCTTATGTAATTTTCAACTTCTCAGCGGAACTAGTTTTAATTGGCTCATGACTTTTCTTTTCAGATTTTCTATCTTTACTTGTATTTGGATTGGAATTATGAATTGTTTTTGTTTTTGTTGTTGGATGGTTGTTTCTAGTACACTTATTTATTGCAAGAATCTCCTCCACTCCTGGAATATAGTCTACTCCAAATACTGTAGTTTCTACCATAGAAGCTTGAGCTCGATTACGATTAATCTTTGGAGGATGATATGCCAATTCAGCATCTAAAGACTATTCAGGTAATGGAGGGGGTCGAAAGGACTGTGCGGACACATATACTTCTTCACTACGAACAGCCAAATACTCCAAATGTTCATAGCTATCAACCTCATCAGGCCGAATAGCCAACTTCAAACGAGGCAACATATTGCGATAAGCGCAATCAATTGCCTGCCATTCTGTCCAAGGGGGAATCAAACGAGTTATCAGGGCATGTAAACAAGTGAGAAAATCGGCTACAGATTCTCTCTCTCCTTGGGTTCGATTCAAAATTTCTCGCTGTAATGCATATTGGTAATTATGTTTGACAAACCGATTCCGAAACGCAGATACAAAATCTCCAAAATTACTCCATTGATTTCTACGATCTCTAAACCACGCAAGAGCAATACCGGTAAGAAAGAAAGGTAAGCATGATAGTAAATCGGAATCTCCTATCGGCATTAATCGTCGGCCTTCCTGAATTCTAAGGATGTAATCTTCAGCATTTTCCGATCCTGAAAACTTAATATTCCAGCGTTTCATGATATCACAGACTGTTGACAAATTACGAGAATAATGACGATCATAATGAATTTCATCATTGTTTGAAAAATTGGAAACATACTGAGAAATCGGTTGTGAAAACCCTCTCTCTCTATCACGAAACCGAGGGAAATTCACGAACTCATTTCGTTGATCCCGACGACTATTATCAGAAAAATTTTCAGAAAAGTCATTATCCAAATCCACCCGACCGCTGCGTCTGCTATTATCCTCAACATGACTTCGACATAACCTCTCTCGATCGGAAAATCTTCTCTGTTCGAAAGCATTCGGAAGACAAACGAAATTCTCACGATATGGATTTGTATCACGATTTTGAATGTGAACCACCAATCAATTTATCTGAATCACCCCTATTCAAATTATTCCAAATATTTGACTGAACTTGTGAATGTGATTTCTGTTTTCCCACTCGATTCCAGGAATCCGTCATCTGCGAGGGCCTAACAAAATTTTCATCAACTAAAGAATCGTTAACATCATCCCGACAAACTCTACCAGAAGTAACTCTCAGATTTTCGACAATTCTGCGATCGGAAATACCCATCGGAATTTCCCCATCAGATCTGTCATGTAATGATGAAACACGTTCTCGCCTCATTCTGTCACACTCTCTCAAATATCCATTCCTGAATTCCTGTTCATCCGTGTCAAATATCGGTTGTTTTTTTCGACATCCACCAAGATCATCATGTGATGGAATAGATTTCTCATTATGCAACAAACTGACAGCACCTAATTTATCGTAACCAGAAGTAACTCGACCATTTATTCCTGATTTTACATTATCAGATTGTTGTGCTTCTGAATTGTCATCAGCAACATTGTCCTTTCCCGTATCCCTCACTGATGATTGTGGTTGATCATCACCATTAAAATTCCCATGCATTTCTAAATCTCGATAAAAAATCCCACAACCAGATGACCAAAATTATCGGGATCACGTCGCCATTCTTTCATCAATCTAACTCTCAGGACGTGTATAATTCCAGAAATAGGCCAATTTCTTTTAGACAATTCATTCTTCAATTCTCTTTCACTCAACTTCAATATTTCATTTGAGATCTTATTTGAATCATCTGACATGATGAGAATAATAAAATAAACAATAAAGAACACTATCAAAATACACAAAATCCAAAACAACAGTTGTGTTTTTTTTTCAAAATAAGAAAAGAATTTCAAAATTATTCAGAAAAATCAAATTCAATATTATATTTTAATCCACGATTACCTACAGAAAAATGGTCTCTGGATTTCAAACCAATTTACAAAGCACTGGAAATTATAAATCGTTGACTCGTGATTTACAAAAAAAAAGCACCAGTTCTCAAAAAAAACCCAATAATAATACAATAAGAAAAAGCAAAAATATCAATTAATAGAAATCATTTTTCACTTCAGGTTTCAATTTAGTTGAATTATATATCACACAAATAAAATAAAATCAAGTTTTTACATGTCATGAAATCACAAATCACTTCTCATCCAGATGAATTAAAATTCCACAATAATATAAAAAACCTTTTTTTTCAAACCTCAAATAATTCTAATAATAATAAATTTCTACTATTTCATCTCATTCATTTAATCGGAAAATAGGCTAACTGTAGTCAAAACAATTGAAATTTAATTATTAAATGCAATATCAACAAATAAAATACAAGTGATAAATCAACAATAGCCCAAAATTTCTCTTTGTATAACCTATATTTCACAATAATTCACTCACTGTATTATTCGATTTCCAATTCCATAGGACAGAATAAAAACAATGTCAAAAGTAAACACTGCACAACAAACCGGATTTACTCATAAGAAAAATTAGTATCCAAAATCTTCACAAATATTATGTCAAAATGGTATTGTTGTATACAAAGTATTGAAATTCAATAAATGAACTCAAACGAGATGATTTGACTATCTATCAATTGTTACCAAATACTCAGAATTTCGACAACCACATATTCATTTTGGACAACGTAACCATAGTAACCAACGGAATAAACAAGTGCTTCTCACAATAGCAAATGCCAGTATAAAGTAATTAAAATGTTTCCAACAACAAGTTAGTCTCCATTCATGTCCCGCATTTATCAAATGCAAACTAACCTCCAAATCGGCACTTTTGAATCACTGAAATCCAGTCAAGATATCCACGTTCCTCACTCCAGCTAAATCCAGGTCTCACAAGTTTTCGGCACAATGAACTATCGATGCATCAATAGCGGTGACAATCTCTCTTACTTGGAATAATCTCGATCGGAATTACAGCTTCGCACGCAGCAACAAGCTCAACAATCCAACGTATGTATACGACACCGCGCATTGGCCCGCGAAGCAAATCACGCACATACGCCACGCACGACCCGCACGACAACGCCAGTGGTCACTCGTCAATCTTGAAACTCGCGCGCGTTTTGATATTTTGATTGCACGAATATTTTCGAGGTATTCGAATGTATAGTTTGTGAATCGCATTAATTACTGTCGGCACTAATTATTTTCAAGCGTCGAAACCAAACTCAAGTAATGAATATTTGATGTTTCCATGAAAAATAAATTCGAATATTTCTTTGTCAAGTCAACTTCACTTGACCTTTAAAATTGTATACAAAGAAAAATCGGAATTTTTCGACAACAGAATTTTCTAGACCTTGAATAAAATAACGAATTTAGAATAACCAACTTTCACAAAATAGAATTTTTCAACAATTTATACAATAAAATAAATAATATGTCAATCAGTGATTTTACGTTCATAAAAATTTTTATATTTATATATATGTGATGATTCCTTTCAGGCTTTAATCCCAATTGTTTTACCTAATAAATCATATATTCAGTAATTTTATACTAAACCAAGGATCCTGGCAGGATCGCCATTTGTAACGTCAATTTCAAGTTTAACGCTCACTACGCCACTCATCCGATAATTTTCTTCAGAAATAAATACGATTTGCAAACTCAAAACTTCCTCGGTTAAATTTTACATACTATCAAACGGAAATTCATTACTTTAATTTTTAGCAAAACAAAAAATAAAAATTGGATCGCCACCTCGCCAGAACGAGGAACCGTACTTGATTATTAGTTTATATAATATACAAAATTAATTACTTTAATTTTACTTTAACTACCAAACTTTTGCAATTATTTTATTTAAATATCGGAAATGAAACGGATAATTTGGTCTTTGTTACCAACAGACTAACTGCGGAAAAATCACAGGCAAGGATCCTTATCAGGGTTTAGTATAATTTACGAGAAACACCAATTTTATAGTCACAATATTTTATTCTAACCTAGTCAATTAAATCATTTAATCACAAAATACAATTAAAAGAAATTACTATATCCAGCAAATTTATATACAATTTTAGAATGTATAAATATCAATAGTCAATACCAAAATTACATTTTCACATATTCATACAAGCAAAATAAAAATTCAACTTTACAATAATTAGGTTCACCCAGTCATTTATAAAATAAAGTCTCAACCAATAAAATCAAGAATTTAGCAACACGTATTGTAAATCGGAATGATTATTTTGTTTTGTTATTAGTTAAAATGTGAGTATCAACTTTACATAGATTAATTCCAATTATTCACCAAAAGAAAATTAGTTTCACAATATATCATAAATTAATCTCAGCTAAATCGGAACTAAAATACAAATATCATATCTATCCGAATTTCATTACATACAGCAAATAATAATCATTCCGGCTATTATATCAAATATCTTCAAACTAAATTTTTGGAGACTGAACGGACAATTGGACGAATAACCGTACTCTTAAACTAATACATCGGAAAATTTTCTAAATCGGAAAATCCGTAAAATGAAACACATTTAACAAACGTAAAATGAAACACATTTAACAAACTTCCATTTTGCTCCTCGGTCGTTGAAAATTTTTCTTCGCCCATCTTCAGAATCGCTGCTCTCTCTTCATCATTACGTTAAAGCTTTGCCCACGGATCTTCTAGCGCCAAAATTTAAATTGCTGCTGATTCTCTGCTTCCCTCTTGAACTGGAATATTTGAGATCATCCACCAAATGAAGTGCTTAGATGCAAAACCCGCCATGTCCAAAAAAATCATTTTTTGAGATTTGTATGTAAATCGATAGAAAAAATATTTCTTTATATGCTATCAAAATATTGAATTACAAAAAAAATTTTTTTCTCAGAAAAAACATTTTTTTTGGAAAATCTTTATTTGTCAAGTTCAAAACCCGCCATGTCCAGTACATCAAATTCAAAACCCGCCATGTCCAGTCTATAAAATTCAAAACCC
>JABFPD010000586.1:0-10871 GCA_022817545.1 Cremastobaeus sp. ZL-2020 | reverse complement strand
ATAAAACGGCAGTTTTTGCAGTGAAATTGTAGAACTAAAAGTTTTACTTAATTTTAATAAGCGTGATATTATATTCACTTTACTCCTAATAAAATGTCAGTTTTCTGAAATTATATCTTTGATTCATATTATATTGCTTATTTTGTGGAACTAACATCAAAAACAATTTTCGATTTTCCTATACAAATTTTGAATAGTTGTGCGGTAAAATTCATCATGCTTTATTCTGAATTTGCTATAATATCACGGTTAATGTTTTGAATACCCTTGTAAAAATGAAACATATATGGGTCATATATGGCCATATATGAATACTATGAAAACATATATGTTTTAAATATGGACTTTCGTCCATCCATATATGGCCATATATGTATACGATAAATCATATATGACTCCATTCTTTGAAAATCTGAACATATATGATTTGAAACAATTTTTCGTATATGAGAATTATTTAAATCAAAACATATATGAAATTATTTTTATGAAGCGGAGTCATATATGATATATCCTGTATTCATATATGACCATATATGGATGGATGGAAATCCATATATAATATATATATGATTTTCCAATTATCATATTTGAGCCATATTTGACCCATATATGTTTCATTTTTACATGGGTAAGGATATTATAATAAAAACTAACAATTCAAACTATACTATCAGTTAATTCGTCCTCGAATTCGTCTTTTCAAAAACAAATATCTAATTTTTAATAATTCGATAGGATGTCGACTTATATAGAAGAAGCTTTTGGTTGGATATTTTTCCTTGAGTGGTTTAATTCTATCATAGCTGTGTGTATTACTAGCTACTTTTTTGTAACGGTATATATAAAAATAAATATTAATAGAATTTGTAAACACTAAATAGAACTATTGGTAGACCTGATGAAGCTGTGAAAGGAAGCTGTAAATGCATAAGTGTTCGAATGTGTTATTACACATTTTTCTGGCTCATGATATTTGAGTATAATAGAAGGTGTTTCAAATTATGTTAAATAAAATGGAAAATTTATATCTGACATATTGGAACCTGAAACGTACGAAAGTAGATTTTTAAGTATTAGGACTTCAAATTAAGCTTTTTAGGCATTATGGAGGCGAACACGGGAATCTCTTGACAATCCTATTGTCGCCTTGACTTACATGTCAAGGCGAGGGTGGCCCCCATAGGGAACACCCTCGACCAATCGTTATGTATACTTACCGCCATATTGCCTGGCAAGGTAAATTTGATTTCCCAATAGTGCTAAATTAAACTCAATCAACTTCAAATCCGGCATAAAACCACGAAACCTGTAATAATTCAAAAAATTTATTGTAATTTTTTGTTATTAGAAAGAACCTGGCAATACTTTTCAAAAATTCTGGACTAAAAACTATTAATTGAATAGTATATTCAACATACTGACTCACAAATTGAATTGTCAATAAAATGCCATTTTCGTTTGGTCATTAACACATTAAATCCCATGGCTCGAACAGGCGGGTTACAGCAAATTAAAAGCATGTCAGAAAAAATTCATTCAACAGCTATGGCTTCATTTTGAATTTGCCACATTGCAAACCTATTTCTCAAAAACAAATGGAAGGAAATGTTGTAATTTTAATAATCTGTTGGTCAGTAACGATTTTACACCTTAAGGTAAGCAACATTTGTACAATGACATATTGAAAAATGAAAAAAATCTTAAGGCTAAATTCATGCTGTAAGAATATAGCAACTAATTTACAACTGTTTACTTCTTTTAGATTCTGCTTTGCGATGGTTTACGTCCAAAACGAAATATAACATCTGATTCTGTACTCTTAGATTCTTTAGAACCTGGTTTGCAACTTTCTAATACTGCTAATCGTAGTCAAGTAAAACTGTGATATACAAAATAAGTTTGATATAACTTATTTTATATATTGTCGTGCTATTAGGTCCTGTTTGGGATTTGATCTTAATTATCTATACAGAGAAAAAACCAAATTTATTTGCATATTTGCACCCAACAGATACAGCTTGTCAATAGTTTAACAGATTTAGCAGGATAAACCTGCAGTTTCAGCAGGGTTTTTCTGCAATGTGGATAACAATTCTAAACAATTTTGTATTTAACAAATATGTTTGGTTACTATGTCAACACTTATTATGGCAGGAGCAATACAGACAGCTCCGACCACAATATTAAAAAAAGTCGGATTTCCAAATTTTGTATTGCTCTCGGATTAATTTTTATTCAGTTCGTGTAGACTTCTTACAATGATTTTTCTCATAAATATATAGTTAATGAAATAATTCTGTAATATTAAACATATTTTATAGCCAAATATATTACAGTTTCATTATTATATTTGATCTGAAACTTAAAGTTATGATACCGAAAATAACAACGTATTGTTGTTTAAACTGTAACGTCGTTGGCCGGGTATTTTTCAAAGATGACTCTGGATGATATTTTGAAGCACTTTTATTTTTAAACGTCGCAGTGTACAATTCGACTGATGTATTTAAAAGTATAAAAATGACGTCTACTTGAAACGTATATAACGATTAACATAAATATGTAATAAGGCTCAAGTACGTGAAATGTATAATAAGATTGACGTTAACCCTTTGAGTAAATTTGTCCATTGCAATGGACGCATGTGAATTTTACAAATTTTGAAAAAATCATGCATAATAATGAATTTTAGTGTAATAAAATGGTTTTTTTATATTGTCCATAATCTAAACAATGATAAAATTAAGCAATGGGATATAAAAAACCAGTAAATATTGAAAAAATGCTGAAAAAAAGAGGAAAAAATTTTTTTCTATAATTAGCGAAATTTCATTTAAAATCATATAAACAATAAAAATACCCTAAAACTATAGAGAAAAAACGCCTCAAAAAAAAGTTTTACTCAAAGGGTTAAAAATATTCTTGTGTGTAAAAACAACAGGATGAAAGAAATGTAATCACGTATTATTCTATTAAACTAAAATAACTAATTCTGAGTAATGTCTGAAGTACGTACAGTTTTTTATTGGCCAATAAAATAAAAAATTGGTACAAATTCTGGCTTTAAAAATCGAATTTTCTTAATATCGCGAAACCTCTACATATTTGTAAGTGAAATTGTTATATACTTATTCATCCAGTTATTCATCCCACCAGTTTAAAGAAGTGGTTTTAAAAGAGACGGATTAAAAGTTTCCGTTTTAATTTTACCCCTTTCTCTCTGCATTGTCGCAGTGGCTCCATGCGTGAGGCGTACGCTTCGTTTGTGTGCTTGGGCCAATCATGCTGACCGATAACCTTCTTTCTTTATTACCTTTCAGTGAGAAGCGAATCGTACGCCTTCGGGGCCAACAAAGGCGCCCTTTATTTTATAAGTGCAATTCTTGTTTGTTAATTAAGAAATAACGGAGGCGCGCTTTGAATCATGCATTCGTACGTTTGAAACAAAAAAATATCGAGGGAATTTTCGATTTGAGCAAACATCCAGCGAGAAATTTGTTCCTAATAGTATGGAGAAGATTTTGGAAAAAAATCAGGTCAAAATATATTATAATTTCGAAGATACAATTGATTTACTGCGAGTGCGCGGACAAAGCTAAGAATCCTTTGACGCGTTAAAGGCGCGCTGCCGTTACAGTTTATTATAGTTTTTTTTATATCATATCTACACTGAGAAAAAAATTATACTGAATTTTCACATCTAATTTAGAAAATGGTGACTATTTGTAAAAATGAAGAAAAATTAAAAGAAACTGTACAACAAATTGGGACATTTATATGAATTAATATAGTTAGTATGTGAATTTTTCTAATCTTACTTAAACTTTTCATATGCTGTATTTTAATTTTTCTTCTTATTTACAAATGGTCACCATTTTCAAATTTTTATATGAAAATTTACAATTATTTTTTTCTCAGTGTATATTTTATTTAATTATTTTAATGTAACTATAACTATGTCCATGAAGATATAAGTTTTGTCTTCAGAACCCCCGTGGGTGTATAATATAATATACTCTATAGTGTGTGTATTCAAACTTCAATTTGAGGACGTCCCCAAAATACTATATCCCTATATTTTTAGGCCTGTAGAATTTGTGATAATTTTTAAAATTCGATTCCGAAGATAATATAATTCTTTTGTTATAATTTATTAAATTATATTTAATATAAAATTAACCCTTCACGTACCGACGGGTTTTTAGCATGTTCGGTATCGTAGGTCAGACGTGATTTTTGCTACTATTGTTGTAACTTGTGTGCACCATATGAATAAAAACGACTTATTATATTTGTAAAAGGAAAAACAAAAAAGTTATTGCATTTTAAACAAGGTCAGTACTATGTACTGACTCGAGCCCACGATACCGTCTTTCAGATCAGTACTATGTACTGACTTGGGAACTGAAGGGTTAAAAAATGTCTAATCTATAATATTGAATAAAAATTTGATAAAATTATTACAAATAAAATAGATTAATTCTCAAATCAGTTCAAATTTTCACAAATTTTAAAAATCACAATTGTATAATATATGATACACCTGACGTTAAAGGGTTAACGTAATTTTATCAATTAGAATATGAGAAAGTTACTAGAATATAAGAGAACCCTTAAAATCAAAATATGTTGACATTACATTGCCAACTGATGCCGGTATATTGTCAATATATGAAGAATACAGGAGTAACGTAAAAGCAGTATATTTGTGCATATTTATTTTTCTAAGGGAAACATTCTCATCGGCAGAGACGCGAGCAATTTGCTCTAAAATACGAATTGGGCTTGAAAGCCCCCATAATATAATACAGCATCTGAATTCAATCACATTGCATTAATTTGTAATCGCGTAACGGCTCAATTCCGTATCCTCGTGTTTTCATTATCTGCTGGCCATTTCGTTATAAATACCATCGCGAGACGTGAGGAAAAAAGGCCCCTAAAATAACACATCGGTCGGCGCGTCAGAGCCCGCACGTGATGTATGATTCGCTCAAAATCATGGCATCGCGTAGCACGTAATATCTTATCGTGCAGTGGGCTCGCACACGCAACCCATTAAAAACGGACGCGAACCGCAGATGCTCGATAGGGAAAATGCGAAAGTGCGAGAAAACAAAAAGGAGGGGAGGGTGCAAGCGAAGGGGGTGATTTATGCCCGAGCGGCAACGATTGAGTACGAAATATTATGAATTATATGTCGTCATTAATAAGCGAGATTACATGGCCTAAGATCGAATCTCGTATCCAACGAGATACATCAACGTCTCATTTCGCATTTTATCGTCGGATGATTTACAAGCGCGACCACGTTTCCTGGTTTCTCGCGATTTGAATTTTTTCAGGCACTGAGATATTGAGTGCTCAGAATTTTAAATTCGCCGGGATTTTAGTCGGGATTCCTGGTTATGGATAGTTGCGTGGATCGCTGCCCTGACGCGTCAATTTTTCGTCTATTTCGCGTAAAAAATGTCAGTCTGGAAAAAATTACGCTCAAAGTCCATTCAGAATTTGCAATGCCATATTTTTGACGTTTCGAAAATTCGTGCATTGATGTATTGCGCTTCAGAATTTTAAAGTTGATACTTCTTGTGCAGTAAATATTGTATTTTATTTTGTAATTCTTTATCCCTGCCCATTCTGTTGGTGTACGTTTGCTACGGGAAATTGAATATTGAAAATTGAAGCGAATAAAATATGAAATCGCATTAAGTGAATTATGCACCGAATGTTGCATGAATAAAACTGCACTTTCGAATAAAAGAAAAATTTAAAATATTTTAAAACTATAGAGCTGCAGTATTTATACTGCTGTTTCATGCTGTAAATGTTTTATTCCGTACAAAGCCGAGCTTGAAAATATGACTTGTTTCACGTGTTTTCAAATAGAAACAACTGAAATACTGATAAATACGTGCGAAATATTTTTAAACAAATAACGATGCCCGCTCGGTATGACTATCACTGCGAAATATTACGCGTATCATGGACGGAAAATGCCCCTCGTCAAATGTTTTTGCTATTACGATTACCATTACCTCGATTCGTAATAAAAATGGTCTCTTCTCTACAAATCCGACCGGACAATTCGGAAAAATAAAACAGCATTCATGAATATTATATGCGTATGTATAACCTGCGAGAATAATCCGGAAATGCAACCTCAAATTTCAGTCAATGTAAATTTAATTTCTGACGAGTAAACCTCTGAGGATTAATTAATGTTATAAATCGGGCAACTTTATTTAAAAAATTGATTTTGCCGCTGCAGAAAAGGCTAGTAGAAATAACGACGGGATACAAATCTCAGCGATAAAATAGACGAAAAACGTTCGCTCGAATTGGAAACATAAAAAGTGCAATGCTGGAACTTTCGCAGAGTCGAAACTAGTAACAATAAAATTGTTAAAATTTCACGACTCGGCAGCCTTTCGCAATAAAAATAAGACGATTACGATCGCAAGTTTATCGAGACCCGCGCGCTTTTCTTTCGGAAACCATCGCGTCGTTAGAAACCCAGGTGAACTTCGACCAAGATTCGTCACACATCTCGTTCAAGACGGAATGTAAATATGGTGGCGAGGCGAGGTCGCGACGAACTTCCGAAGCTATTGTCAGGGCTTCGTTCGACTGGAAGGAAGAAAAAATCCGTCGCGTTCGTCAAAAGTTACCCGACAAAAAAGGAGGAAACTTTTTCTTCGACCCTTCGTACACACATGACGGCACATACACCCTCGTCATTCATTTCCACGTCTGATAGAATTCTGTGCGGCTTCCTGCGGAGATTAAAAATTTGATCCGCGGCAAATCCCGCGCGACTAATTTCAACTGAGAATGCGCCCGAACTTGTCGCTCTAGGCTTAAATAATGTAACGAACATTTTTTCAGCAATACCGCCACGCCGCATTACCTTTAGCCAGGGAGGATTTTGATTGTTGTGTTTTGATGGTTTAGGACAAATCGAAAAGTAATTGAAAAACCGATTGGATTAATGTTACTGATGACCAGTAACGAAAACTTATATTTATACATTTTTTCATTTTAAACTAAACTCAATTTTCGCAAATTCATCTTTTATGTGATGGAACGGAAATGCGAGTTTTTATTTGAATTGCGAGGATAAACTTTTTTTATTGCGGGGAATTTTCAATTTTTCCGCCACTTTTGTAATTTGATGCAGATAATGCCTGTTACTACGTTTCCCTGAACTTCGATGTTTCCATTCAAAATTATCCCGCAAGCGCATTTCTTTTCAATTGAATCGCCTTTCATGATACCAATGTTTAAAGAAAACAAATTGTTGTTCCGAACGAAATTACACATTCTTTTTCGCTTGCCGCGGCGATATTCATAGCGCTCCGTCTGCCGGAGCAATGAATGGCCGATTTTACGGTTTACGGGCTGCGACTGTGACTACGACGTTTTCACGAATTAATGCACTTCATCGCGACTCAAATAAGCAGATTAGAATCGTGCGCAAGAAAACCGGAATAACCAGGATTTCAATTCATTGATAAACTCGTCCCAATGCTTCCTTCTACCTGCGATACGCGCCCGACTTCTGTACATTGAAAGCGTATTTCATTGAATCCGCTACGCCGCTCATTCTCTTCTTTTTCTCGTTCGTATGTTATCTGATGTTTAATTAAAACGTGCCGGGAATTATGACGGTTTATGGTGAAGAATAAAATGCTGGAATTGAACGGGGTAATAATAAGTTAGGCAAGATACAGAGGACTTGTAAAACGCGTGAAATAGTCGCCTTGTCGTTTTAAATGCTCGCCTGTTTTTATTCGAACTTCTATTTAAATCAAGCCATATTTTACAAAAAATAACGACTTCCAATTAAAACTTGAAAACTAGAATTCATTATTGTTTGGATTGATTCTGATTGTTTATATTATTTTTACAGAAATTTTACCAAAAATAAAAAAATTATTTTACCATTTTTTATAATTTTTAAAATAATTACTCATATTTTTCAATTAAATGCATTTTTTTCAATGTTTAGATTATAATCAAAACATAGTCATTTGATTTAACGTAAATTCATTAATAAACATAATTTTTTTAATATTTTAAAAATCAACATGCGTCCACTCAAATGGATAAATATACTTTGTTATATAATTTAAAATAACAATGAAACAAAATTATAAAAAATAATAAAAATGTTAAAAATAATGAGAGACTTTAATATTAACTACCTTATAGACTGATTAGTTGTTTTTTCTGTTAATTTTAATGAAAATAATAAAAATTATTATGTCGAATATTGCGTTGTCTATGCATAAGAATTGTCTATTGATTTGATATTGTTAAAAACGGCAAATTTCATTTATTTTGCAAGTCAATAATATTTTTTTGGATTAAACATTAATACATAAATTTGAATATATTTTCAGTTAATGTCAATAAAAAATAGATGTCCGTCACAAGTACACAATAGCCATATGGAAGCTTTTTTAGATTTTAAAAATAACTGCAATGTTATTGAAAGTACTAAAATTATATTCCAATAAATAAAAAAAACTAATATCGAAAATTTGGAGTGGACTTTAGCACTGACCCCACCGAAGCAATTTTTTTTCAACATAAAATATAAATTGGTACATCACGCTCTGAAAATCGAAAAATCGTGTTTGAAAAAGTGTTCTTTGAATATAGTTGTACAATAATCGGGTCCAAAACCTTAAACATCAGATAATTATACTTTTTCTTTTTATTTAAAAAAATGCTTTACTATTTTTAAGACAAACATCCTGTAAATATCTCCGCGACACGCAAGACCACAAAGCCTTGCCAAATATTGTGGCTGCATTTAAGGATTAAGTCACACGACACAGAACAAGTTGAAATACGACGAGATTGGAAAAGGACGCTTGACAAAGGTCTTCGGGCGGGATTGCGGTGGCACGGAGAAATTGCAAATCGACGTAGCCGAGGTGCAGGTTCACACATTACGCCATAATCCAGATACGCCGGGCCGGAGCGTTCCAGTTGCTGAGGCTGCAACGCGGTTTCGCACGGGACCTTGCGACGTGTTTCGTATTATTCGACTGTCCTGAGTTCCGCAACTGCCAAAATCAAATCAGCTCATCGACTCGTTTTGTTGCAGGCGCTTCATTTAGTACCTCCCTTTCGTGTGCTGGAATGTCTATAAAGCGGACTTGGGCGTAGAAAAACTAGCCTATGCTCGTTACCGAGGAATCTGGAAATAAAATTGGAATATAAACTTTAGTCAGGATTCTTATCATAAAAAATTCAAAATAAGTTGTTTTAAAGTATAGCAGGAGTGGCAGTAAAAACCACGTTCAACAATAAATGTTGATCATCCGAATAAGTTTCAATCATCTCTAGCTGAAGTCTAATCAACCATTACTCAAGTACAACTGCAAAACTTGCTCCAAGTTGTTTCAGGCGCAAACATTCGCAAGAATATCAAAATTGACTGCAGCTGCCGTTCAGTTACCGGATATTGAATTTTTATTAGGTCAAGTTTACTTCGCAAGATGAATGTCGCTTTGCTGATGTAACTTGAGCTCAACCAGCTCCTGGGTTATTATTATGCCATTCTCAGAGCCGATTTCGGCGGAATATCATCTTCTCGCCATTAATTCTAAACGCCAATTATTTCTTATGAGGAATAAAACAGAACTAAATAGACCCGAGTGCCGAATTCCGTCGGTTGACAAGGATCAATTATTTTAAGAGTCGAAGCGAAAAATGGTTCGACAGCGAAAACGGTTTAATGGCGCTGTGAAATAAAGTGATCCCTAAAGTATGATTTATCCGCTTTGAACTGCTTTCGGCGGTAGTTTAATAGTAAGCTCGAGCAAACGCAAACAGTTGTCGATTTTCGAACCAAAAGAAGACCATAAATATCTCTCTAAGACGTCAAGGTTATTAATCTCGAATTAGGTTTCTTTGCTCAGCTGATACATGTTTGCTGTTACGATCAATGCAGTTCCACCGCAAAACTCCCCCTAATCGAAACTTTTTGGAAATTTGTCGAGCCTCTAGTAAACATGCTCTGTGCCCCCTATCACGACACCATAAAAATCACATAACCGTCTCAAAACCACACTGCAAAAAATCTTTAAAAAAAGACATTTTAAAATGAAACACTTAACTATAAAATAAGTGTCTTTTTCAATACACTCAGATATTAAAAGTGCCTTTTTATTGAAGAATGACGGATTTTAAGACACTATTTCGTGTCTTTTTTTACAAAAATTGTTTTTTAAAAAGACACTTGTTTTTTTAGTATTATAGACGTTTCTAATGTTATTTCTTTGCACGTGGAAATAAACGATATGTATTCAGTCTGAATAATTGTCTGGATTCAGTCTGGATAACCGTCTGATCTGAAGGTCTGGTTATAGTCTGGTTGAGGAGCGAGTTCCAGACTAAATCCATACGTGTTGTTAGTCTGGATGAATTATTATTATTATTATGTATTTGCCCATCAAACGTAGGTTTAAATGGGCACTCCAAGGGGAGTATATAGCAGCGAGCCTAGTGGCTCCCCGTTTCTTTGATGAAGCTTTTTTACGTTGCGGTTTATCAGACCAGCGAACAACCTCAAGAATATTGGAGGAAATATGGGAAATATGGAGTTTAGATGAATAGTATGAATTAAATCTGGAAATAGTATGACAGCTTCCCCCATTTTTATATTCGATAAAAAAATATCCCCTAAGCAGGAATCGAACGCTAGATCTTCGGCGCGTGAAGCCAAGTGTCTAACCGCTGCACTGCTATAACTTCTTGAATACAAGTCTTTATATAGATAGCACATTTTAGTTACATCGCAAGATAAAGATATATTATAATAGCAAAATCTAAATAACAGAACTTAAGAATCT
>JABFPD010000585.1:0-10876 GCA_022817545.1 Cremastobaeus sp. ZL-2020 | reverse complement strand
GGATCTTTAGTAATCATTCTGTACGTTCCTACATCACTCAACATCGTGGTGCATTTACTATAATAATCATTTTTTTCATGATAACTGTGATGTTACCCTTGTCTGCTTTAGTAATAAAAATTGTGGCTTTATTCTTATTTACAAAAGTTTTTGTTATCTCTGCTAGTTTAATTATATATTTATGTTCATCAGACAACTGTAAACAAACACAATTTGTAAATTCTAGCTCTGAAGAGGTTTGGGCAAACCAGACGAAACGTTAGCTTTATACTTATGAATAAAATATAACTCAAAATAAATCAAAATTTGATCTCTGGTTTTGTTCCTCCTGGTCGCTATTAAGTTGGAAAATTTGAATTAGTGAAAAAGGAACGATTTGAGTGACATCGATATTATGGATTCTTCGACCGAAAAACAACCAACATCAAATATGGATTTTACAATCGGCATGTTCCACAACATCTTGGAAAAGTACGGCTCTCAAGTCTACATGCAAGTAAACGAGCTCACCAAACAACAACGCGAAATGGCAAAACATAAACATATGAATACCTTCTTGAAGAAATGCAGACTCACTGGTATATTTCCCAAACATATAGAGAAAATTAATAAGCATCTAACGTTTAAACAAGAGACGGTTAAACAACGGTTCGAGAAATACAACTTGGCAATAAAAAAACGAATACTTAATTTTGAAATCGATGACAATTTTCGTGTAATGGATTCTATATCCAAAAATATATTGACATTAAAAAATAAATTAAAATCATTACTAACTCATGCAGATTTCAAATCATTACATAATGGTCTTAAAAAAAAAGAGAAATCATTGCGCAATTCAAATAGAAATTTATATAGTAAGAAATTTAACAACTTGAGAAAATGTCAAAAAAGTGCTAAAGATAGATTTCTTGACTTTAACCATACAAAATGGATAGTTAATTTGAGCAATATAGACATACCGGACAGTATTTTAAAGTTTCTTAGTTTAGGACCGAACTTCGGAATTCCGTTCTCTAATGTCAATGTACCGGTCGATAAGGTAGTGTGTGACATTGAAAAGAACTTATACAAAGTAGATAAAAATTTACACAATCAAATTCGTAGTGAAATAAGTAATATACTAAGTAATAGAAAGAACAGTGCACAGTTGTCTTATGAACATAAATATATAATTAAACTAGCAGAGATAACAAAAACTTTTGTAAATAAGAATAAAGCCACAATTTTTATTACTAAAGCAGACAAGGGTAACATCACAGTTATCATGACAAAAAATGATTATTATAGTAAATGCACCACGATGTTGAGTGATGTAGGAACGTACAGAATGATTACTAAAGATCCAACTACGAAATATCAAAACAAATTCAACACTCTGATAAAATACTGGTTTGACAAAGAATATATTACTGGTCGCGATAAAGATTTTTTAATATGTAACAACGGAGTAATACCTAAGTTTTATGCACTTCCCAAAGTACACAAGCAAGACATACCGTTGAGACCTATAGTTTCTGCTATAGGTAGCCCTTCATTTAATCTAGGGAAATTTTACCATAATATATTGTGTAATATTACAGGCAAAAAAAATAGCTTTGTGAAAAACAGCAAAGAGTTCCGCGAGAAAATAATAAACTACAGAATTGATAATGAGTATGTGATATTATCTCTTGATGTACAAGCATTATTTACTAATATTCCACTAGATTCGGTTAAAAAGATAATTTCGAGTAAATGGTCACAAATAAAAACTTATACTAAAATTCCTAAAGAGCAGTTTTTAAATGGATTAGAATTACTTTTTGAATATACAACTTTTTCTTTTAATGGTAAAATATTTGAACAAACTTTTGGAACACCGATGGGAGCTCCATTATCACCGATTCTGGCAGAATTGATTATGGAAAATTTAGAAGAAACTTGTTTGAAAAATTTAAAATTCAATATTCCCTTTTTTTATAGATATGTTGACGATATTATTACATGTATACCGAAGTCAGAAGTTGAAAACACATTAAATATTTTTAATCAATATCATCCGCGATTAAAATTCACCATAGAGCTTGAGAATGAATTTAGAAGTATAAGTTTTTTAGATATTTTGATAACGGTAAATAATGACAACTCTATATCTACTAATTGGTACCGCAAACCTACATGGTCGGGACGCGTTCTTAATTTTCACTCACATCATAACACAAACCAAAAAATTGCAATGATATATAATTTGGTTGATACGGCCTTGAAATTATCAGATGAGAAACATCACCATGATAACTTGACACTTGTAAAAAACTCTACTTAATAATGGTTATCCACAAGAGATGATAAGAAAATATATCAACTTGAGAATTAATAACGTTAACAATAGTAAAGCCCGACAGAATAATAATGGTACAATAGATAACTCGAAATATTTCTCCACGCCTTACATACAAAAAACTTCACAGAAAATACAGTCTATTCTTAAGAAATACAATGTTGATTCAGTTTTTTATAATGACAATAAAAATAGCCAATTCTTTGATAAACTCAAAGACAAAGATAATGTTAATCTACAATCTAATGCAGTATATAAAATTCCATGTAATGATTGCAATAATATATATATAGGACAAACTAAAAGATATTTAAAAACTCGAGTATATGAACACAAGTATAATATCAAACTTGATCCAACTAAACATACTTCGTTAACGAAACATAAAGTAGATATGAATCACACTATTAACTATGATAAAATCTCGGTTTTACAAAAGGAGAAAAATTATATAAAACGAAAAACTAGTGAAATGATTCAAATTATAAAAAATAAGAACGCTATGAATGAACGAAGTGATGTGGATGGATTAAGTTTGATATATCATAATCTTTTTTGAATTCACATACCGTCTCCAATAGAATACTATGTTACCGACTCATTTTATACAACGATGATTAATGTACGTAAATACTTAGAATATAAGACACAAACAGTCTAACACTGACTAGATCAACTTTGTCAGCTTTTCGTCTCTGCATGTCCATCATGTTAATTATGTTTGTAGTATTGTTATTAAATTATTTATTCATTGACAAACTTTTTAAATAAGTACCACAACATGTATGTTAACTTAACTACTACAACATGATATAACAAATATTACATCAAGTTAGAAGGTAAATTTTATTAAAAAAAATTTTTTTGCGGTTTCTGCGTTTTGGATATTGTGTCGATAAAATTGTAATTAGACTTGAATGCTAAACAAGCACAATTTGTAAATTCTAGCTCTGAAGAGGTTTGGGCAAACCAAACGAAACGTTAGCTCTAAACATATGAATAAAATATAACTCAAAACAAATCAAAGTTTGATCTCTGGTTTTGTTCCTCCTGGTCGCTGTTAAGTTGGAAAATTTGAATTTAACTCTTTTTGCCAAAAAAATTAATAATGACATTAATAATTTACTTTCGAGAGAAAATGTAAAAATTGTAAATTATATTCCAAATAAATTGAAACATATAATTAAAAGAGGTAAAGAAAAATTAGATAAAAAACAAGCGTAGTGTATAAAATAAATTGTAAACATTGTGACAGGTCCTATGTAGGTGAAAGTAAGAGTAATATTCAAACAAGACTAAAAGAACATCATTCGGACATTAGACTTAAACGAGACACAGTAGTCGGTAAACACGTTAAAGATACACATGGTCATTCGTTTGACTTTGAAAAATTTGAAGTATTGGACTTTGAAAACAACAATAAAAAAAGACGTATATCTGAGATATCGTTTATTAAAAAATTTGAGCAAAATGACATCGCAATGCAAAAACCGATTTGAATGATTTGAATAGCAAATAATTCAATTAGTGTCACGACATCTGAAATTATTGAAATGATTCAGTTTCATTGATCAAACGCTAGTCATACCCTAGTAAAAAGGAACATATAATAACAATATAATGGCCATATACTGGCAATATAATATTATGAAAATCCATATATTGCCCATATAATAGCAATATAATGGCGATATAATGGCCATATATTGAACATATCTGTGGCAAATTGGTATAACGAGTTAACTGACTTGATTATTTTCACATAAATGATGTGTTATTTAACTAATTGTAATAATATTTTGTTAGTTAAGACGTTTTATTGTTTGAAATTTTTGATCACGATCTTCAGTCTGAGGTATTTTTTACAGAAGAGAAACAAGATTTATGTTATATCAAATATTTTTTGCATGCATTTGATTTTCATCTAAAATATCACTTAACTTGTTATTCCAAATAGCCACAGATATAATGAACATATAGGAAACATATATTGATCATATAGGTTAAATTATCATATACAGTCATTATACTGGCCATATATGTTTTATATATGGTCATTATATTTTCATTATATTGTTATTATATTGCTATTATATGGCCAATATATGGTTTTTTAAAATTATTATATTGCCAATATATGGCCATTATATTGTTATTACATGTTCCTTTTTACTAGGGTAGTTAAATGGTTTTGATACATATCGGTAATGAAGTCTACATGTCGAGTTTGTATACAATGACTTCGTAATTTTTTTGTGTGAAAACCGATATAATTTCTGAACCATCAAATAGCAAAATTTGTTTTAACTAACAAAGATGCAAACGAAAATTGATAAATTTTGTATACACAATATTATTTACATGAAAATTTAATACGAATCTTTATATGCTGAAGCAATGTAAGTTTAACACAGTTGTAAATATTGTCAATTTTATTGTAAAAGTATGACTTAATTTCTATTTATATTTTGATGTACAGTGGTTTTTTTCTGAAGATGACTACAAAATATGGTAAAAACATTTTCATTCGAAACATTTCAAGGTTGTTCATTATGTTGTTGATACCGTATTTTTTTAATTCTAATATTGATGAATTTATTAATGAAGTTAATAGGGTAACAGTTTGTTAATAAAATTTTTTTAACTAATTTAATATTGTCATGGTGGAAAATTTTATTTGATAGTATAATGGCTATATATACCCTAATGGGTCTATATATAGCCTAATGGCTATATATACACCCTATATATAGTTAATAGGGTAACAGTTTGTTAATAAAATTTTTTTAACTAATTTAATATTGTCATGGTGGAAAATTTTATTTGATAGTATAATGGCTATATCGGTTAAATTAAAAATCATGGCTTCTTTCTGGTGTATAGGCTGATTTGAATATCTTGAATGGAATCTCGAATACAAACAAAATTTCAAATATAAACGGGAACTCAAATATGATTGGAACTCTGAACATTAACGGGATTCCGAACATTTAAGGATCATCGAGTATCAAAGCGATTCTGCTGTCTTAAATTTCAACGAGATCATAATTTTGACAAAAATTGTTTTTGATCATTTGTTAGATAATTCAAGAGATCAATAAAAATGATAAACAATAATAAATATAATTATGATATTACGTATTTTGGTTATTAATTTCTATGATAAAAAATAAGTTTCTACGTAAAAGAACGGATAATTTAATTGTAGAGCGTAATATTCAGTATTGGTGAGAATTTAACTCGAGAAACACTATTGTATCACAGCATTTTTACGGATTGAGATTAATTGAAAATTAATATTAATAACAGATAAAAAACTTATATACTAACAAGTTTATACTATTTTCCTTAGAAGTGCGGGAAGACAACCAAGCTTACATACTCATTTGAGCGAGATAACCAAGCGTTTTAATGACGCCGCAAGTAGCGAGAAATAGGAGGAAAACTTGGAGTGAGGGGGCAGTGAAAAACTTTACCCCACTTACCTACACTAATGTGACGGCCCGCTTCGGAGTCATGATTTTGTTAACATTTAACTTTAATTCATAAATTCCTAAATGGCATCTCCTGACTCTTCTGAATAAAAAAGCGTTATTCCCAAAACAATTGCAACCATTGGAAATTCTAAAGACAGTTGAAGGCGTACTTATTCTCAATAGTTTCGATTATTCTAAATTAAAATATTCTTTCCGCTTAACACATAATCTGTACTCGTTACCCGCACCACGCGACTGACAGTTTAATATAAACAAATGATAGTGCACACCCATGAATGCCCGCGTGGATTCTTGACGGCTGGCTAACGGTTGGTTAACGGTTGAATAACGGCTGGATGCTTGGTAGGACAAGAGTTGGGTATCAGTTAGATATCAGCTGGATTCAACAGTTGGAGAACCGTTGGATCATGCGCGTTTCCAACCTTTGTTTGCTGTAAAACAGGTGGGCAAAAACGGCTGGATTTTTTGTCGTTCATCCAGCCGTAATCCAGACGTTGTTTTTTGCTCGGCAGCGATTGGATAAAATAAAAGCTGGATTCTCACTAGATCTTCCAGCCGATTTCCAGCTATTTCCCGCGGCTGACAAAAAGTTTGGCAAAAACATCTGGATTTTCGCCTTATTCTCCAGTCATTATCCAGCAACTTTATTTGGCAGGATTTGGCGCGTTCCCAGCCGTTATCCAGCCAATTTATTCGACTAGACAGCGGCTGACTTAAAATGGCTGAATTTGGCGAATTTCCAGCCGACTTCCATCTATTACTTTCGGCTGGATAGCCGCTGGATAAAGCGGGAAAAAATTTGACCGGGAATCGGTTTTTTAACTGATCCCTGAGGCTAGTTTGACGGTTATGAGTTTAATTTCATGTAAATCACAAGTCTTAATCCCAATATGTTATATATAATAGAGTAAATCTTAAACCATACATATTAAATCGTTGATGAAACTACTTATCTCATTGTTTAATGTCAGTAAATCCTACGTTTCGCTTGCATTATCTACATAGACAAACTTGTCTAAACCGCGTATTACAGTCAAAGACAACACGGAAGTGCCTGAATGTAAGAATTCAGTAGATCTGTTCGTAAACATTTTACATAGAGCGACACATTCGCTTTCCGCAAAGAAATAGATCTGCAGCCATTGGCTATGAAATCTAAATCATCACATGCTCACCATTGGATTTCATCGTGATTACACCGAAAAACGTATGTTATGGAATTGACATTAAAAAATATCGAAAATACGTCAGAATAAAATTTTTAGATTCTGTGTCGGAAAGTGAAATTATAGGCCAAAAACTTGCAATTAAATGATTATTTTTGCAAGTACACAAAGACACTTTTTATTGAAAACAAAAGTTTACAACTATATACATATAGCGTTAGTCGCACTTTATAGAATTTTGATTTCATAAACTGGAGACTGACAAGCTTCGTGCTTCTAACGGTAATAGTTGTAACAATGAATTTTGCAGGAACGTAAAGAGCGAGCAGCGTACATTCGGCTATTCCGCGCGTAAGGCTCTACTCATCGGTACGTCCTGGCTAACACTAAACTTTTTCATAGAGCAGCGAAAACAAGTGCTAATGAGATTTTAATTAAATTAAAATCGCTTATCACTAGCCGCTACTTTGGTTGCCTATTCTAAGCGGTTTTATACCGTTGAAATAAATCACACATTGACGAATTCTTTTAAAAATAAATTTTGTGTACTACATGTTTTTTATAACCAACAAATTGTATTTGACTAAAATCATACACAAATAAAACTCTTATATGTTTTCAATGACTTTTACAAATCCTAAACAACAAAAAAGTTTTTAATAAAAATGACAATTCAAATCGCTATATACATTTTGTAAGCCACTTTACCAAACATTAACAAAGGTCCAAATTGACAGAAATACACAACATTTTTTTATTACAAATTTTTGATTGTTTTAAAATATTCTAGAATAATTTTGCATGTTGATTGTTCTTGAGGATAATTATAACCATTAATTCAAAGTGTCACAATCTGACTCGCATATTCGTTGAGCAACTCTGATGTAGTCTTATGATTACTATCCCATTCAATTACGCGAAGACGATCAAGTTATGTTAAAATAATATCGCGATAACTCCCTTGAAAACGAGAGTTATTAAAAATACAATTAAAAACAATTTCAACCAAATAGTGGTATAAATTTAATTATTTACGTCACCCTTAAAAACAGTAACTTAGAGAACAAATGATCGATAAGCGCTGCGAAACAAAACAAAATCAGTACGCTCTCTTAAAGAGCTGCACAGGTATTCTCTTGGTTTCCGCCGATAAATAACACGAAAGATCATACTGACGAGTAAAAAATTGAATGTCCCGTATTGCTTACAACTTGAAGCAAAAGTTACGACAAAAAAATTTTAAGAATTTTTCAAATTACTACACTGGCAATACTTCATAATGTTAGGCTTTAATTTCCAGATTGCTTTCATATGTTGAAGCTAAGTATAATCATGGAAACCAAGAAAGTCTACACAAAAACGTTGGTAAAATTGATCACAAATCAACATTTCACTTTGGAGGCTATTGATGAATTTCAATGGCCTCTGAAGAGATATCTTGATTTGTGCCCATTTTTACCAACTTTTTTTAGTAGATCCTCTTGGTTTGCACAAGCTCAGCTTCAACCTCTTGATAGTAATCTGCCAATTACAGCCTAACATTATGGCTTAAAATTACTTGGAAATCTGTGTCCCGTCGAACCCAAAATCTGAAGTAAACCGTATTCGAAACTGTAGTTGCTCTCGATTAAGGGGAGGCACCGGTGAAATTTCAACTACAAGAAGGAATTTAGATAAATAGATGAATTTTATGCCATGTATACATTTGTTCATTTAGAAAACGACCATATGAAATAAATTTTGATTCGGCTATATTTTTTATAGGTTAGGGGTCGTACTTCCGGTGATTTTTGAAATTTTGTGAAATCCATGCGAGAGATTGGTAAAATCTTTATGAAAAGCGTAAATCCAAATTTTTTAAAAAAATATTTAAAATTGAGTGAGGAGATACATGTTTAAGTTTAAATATTTATCATTTTTACTGAAAAAACAATCATAATTGATTGTAACTTTGCTCGTTTCACTTTTTTTTTACTAATATAATAAAAATTGATCGTTGAGTGAACAACCTAGATAGATATTGTTGTATATATTTACTTATGTAATGTTAATTACAATTTTATAAATTTATACGTTTTGAAATCGCATTTGAATGTTTTTAATATTTCAAAGCAATTGACAGAATCGTTTAGAGTCAATATGCTGCTTTTGTTTTATTTTATTTCGTTTTGTTCTACAATAACCTTGTAGCGTTTGGTTTTTTTGAAAGTTTAAAAAATACATAGTTTTGACAGAAATCTGAGTATGTATCCTCCAAAGAAAAAAAGTAAACGGTTTCAAGACCTTGCTGCGTAAAGATGGGTAAAAAGTGAAAATAATCAGGTTTCTTTAGAAGAATGATCCAATATATTACATAACAATGTGAGGAGAATTAGTATTTGAAAGTACAAGAAAAATTTGGAGCACTGCCAACTAAAAATGCTCGCATCGATATACATTTTTTTGGATGTGTCTCAGCTACAATCGATATTGTAAAAGGTAAAATGCGCAGAATATGGAAGCGATTCATTAAAATTTGCCCTAACTGATGAGCATCATAGATTTTCACACAAAGTCGTTTTGCGATGCAAAGATTGTTAATTGCAAGCGTTGCAAGCTCTAAAATCGCAAGTTTATTCGTCGAAAAAAATCCCAAATGAAAATAATAATAGACGTCCTTTTGACATCAATGTACGTTTGTCTTCTGCGTTTCTATATATGAGAAAAGGATACAATGGAATTGAACAGTTTTCCATGATCATGAACATGCAGGCGTTTACACAATCTTGGTTTGATAATTATAAAGCAATTATAGAAGAATCGGTAAAAAAATCTACAAATATAATTTTAAAAAATTACAGATTATTAGTAAAAAAATGTATATTCTGACATATCAGAAGTGAAAGAAGTAGATGTAGAAGAAAATAAAGAAAACAGCTTTGTGAATTCAGTTCAAGAGAAAGTAATTACTAAAATGAAAGAAAACGAAGAAAAGCGTGAACCCCTAAATATTGGCATCAAATATGATGGCTCTTGGCCTACTGGAGGATTTAATTCCAAACATGAATTTGGGAGCGTAATCGATCTCATGAGTGGGTTCGTGTTAGATTTTGATGTATAGTTTCAAAATTCCGTCAAACTTGCAGTACAGCAATAGCTAAATTTGGCGAAGATTCACCGAAATATCATTTGTTGTTACAAAATCATTCCAAACATTGCGATGTTAATCATGAAGGGTCATCTAGAAGTATGAAAATTACTGTTGCAGAAAAAATTTCGAAACGATCTGCAGAATTAGAATTTAGGTATACATCGATGCTTTCAGATGGGGACTCAAAAACTTTTAACCATCTATTAAAATTAAATATTTATGGATCTGAATATGAGATACAAAAAGTAGAATGCGTGAATCATGTCGCAAAAAGGTTCGAAAAAGTGAATTATCTTTGTTGGATTTTCGCAGCATGTTACAGTTCATTAATGTGAATTTTCTACTTATCTTATTTTATTGTTTTAAATAATAAGACTCTATCATGGACTTAAGGGGTTAGGTGCACCTGCAAATTTTCAAAAAATCGAAAAAATTTTTTTGCATAAAATGTTAGTTTAAAATCTTGAGAATATTGTCTTAAAGTTTCAAAATGTTCTGAGTGTTTATTACTGCTTTGAGCGCGTGCAGGCGAAAATGTGTCCGCGGCGTTTTTATAGGATTTTGGCGTACCGACAGCGCTAGAAACAGTCCGGATCATCTATTTTCATAGAAATAGGTATCTAAGGGCCTTGTGAAGACATCTGAGACATCACCGATGGTTGCCCGTAAGTAGCACATTTTCTTTTGATATCAACGGGCAAACTGTTATCAAAACTTTAAACGCGTTTTTCTCAAAACGACGTTTTTAAATGCGGTGACT
>JABFPD010000584.1:0-10907 GCA_022817545.1 Cremastobaeus sp. ZL-2020 | reverse complement strand
CCCTAAACAGTTCCACTTTCGACCCGCTCCTCTCACGCGAAAAACATCGTATCAGCCTCGGGCGCACACTGAGAAAACTGGATTGCACAATCTGGATGGTAAAAATATTTGATAAAAATGGTAAGTAAAACTCTACTTTTCGTATTGTAAGACAAATTGTTATTTGTCGGAATTAATTTTTTGTTGTTTAAGGTTACCATTCAACTAGTCCAATTAGCTGGAAAGCAATTTCAGATACTGATATGATACAATAAAAATTGAAAAATTCTTACCATTACAATCTAAAAAGTTTTACCATCACGAATGGCAAGGGTAACAATTCGGATTGCACCCGATACAATCCAGATTGCTGTCACTGCAATCCAATTTTCTAAGTGCACATTACGAGCAAATGTTACAAGAACAGAATTGTTTCTTTGCCTTCAAATTTTATGGATAAAATATATAATTTGAGGTTATGCCACATTTTGACCGCTTTGATGGCTGATGGTTTCATCAAAACGTCATATC
The DNA here is from genome assembly GCA_022817545.1 of Cremastobaeus sp. ZL-2020. Lineage (NCBI taxonomy): Eukaryota > Metazoa > Arthropoda > Insecta > Hymenoptera > Scelionidae > Cremastobaeus > Cremastobaeus sp. ZL-2020. The sequence continues at coordinate 10,397 of JABFPD010000584.1, read as the reverse complement.
CAAAATTCCCCCTTTTTTCGGATATTTTGTGAAATTGATTTTTAACATGTTTAGATCAATTTCTCAAAATATTAGAGTGAAACGATTATTATAAGTATGTTTTCCATTTTTTTTTCATATATAGGTAAAAAATATATGATTTTTGAAATTCGACACGCAAAAAAAATTTTCGGGACTTTAAAAAATGATGGTATTTTGCTACATTGTAGTACCATTACATGTAATCATACATGTATTGTGTTAGATTTTTGCTATTGGTTATTTGCAAATGAGGACATTAGACTCATTTTCTTTATGTCATTAATATACAATTTTTAAACAAATAAAACTTAAAAAAGTATACAATTCCCGAAAATATTACACATCAATCATAATACCTTTTTTGCTCACTATTTTATTATAGAAAATGCAATTTATGTTCAATTTCTGCATACTTTTATCCATCTTAAGAATTTTAAGAATAACAGCAAATGTTTAAAGTTAAAATGACTCATGTGGACCCAAGAACACTTCAAAAACAAGTGTCTTTTTCTAAGACACTATTGATAAAAAGACACTAAAAGAGTCTAAAAAAAGCATGCAGCCATCCTTAAATAAAAAAGACTTTTTGTGTCTTTTGTTCAAAAGTTTCTTAGAAAAAGACAATTTATTTTTGCAATGGAGGGTTAAAAATAAAAGGAAATTATATAATCATGGGAAAATATGTTCAGAGTTATATCCATTTAGAGTAGTTCGGTCGCAAAAGAAACGACATTGATTATTCTTCGAAATTAAGTTTTTTGAATAAAAAAATCTGTTGTTACATGCGGTAGGAGCATAAAAACATACCCTTCTTATGCTAAAATTTGAAATAATGCATTTTTATAAAAATAAGTATTACTGCAGTAATACTTATTGTAGTGAGAATTACTGTAGTTTCTACATCACAAATGTAACTCCTACGTAGATCATGGAGCATCAAATCAGATCGAATAGAAGTTAAAGTGCTAAATTAGAAGTAAAGTAGTAGAAGCAGCGTTCAAATAGAACCTAAATTTCGACTCGGGATCTCATATTAAATAATGGCGGAATACCCTGCATGCGTGGTTATCACTACTGAACGGGTGGTCAAGATAAAAGAAATAGTTAATACAACCTTGGAAAAAAAGTTCGGCTGTAAGAACTTGATATGTGGAAAGAAGAGTGCCGGAATATCAAACTTGTATGAAAATGTTCACTTTGAAAAATATTTCATCAAATGTTTTAATGAACTTAAGCACTATGTAAAAGTAATATTCTACAAAACTGTATATAATCGGCACACATGAAACCAGAACCCTTCTTGCGATAATCACCAATACAAATTGCACCTATTCGATTTGAAACCATCTAAAAAATGGCTGGAATGTATACAGCAATATTTCTGTCACCCAGATAGAAGCCTCTTTCATTACCAACCCCATTACACATATAGATTATTTCACTTTGGTACACTGCAAAAACTCAGCTCCAAAAGTGTTCTCAGGGGAACGCTTAAAACATTATTAGTGATCGAAATGTTCTGTACGGAACGGTAAACCCAGATATAACGTTTTAAGTGTTCTCTACGGAACGCTTTTGAAGTCGAGTTTTTACAGTGTGTAAGCATCACTAAGTATACTTAAGTGCCTAATTACTTAAGTAGACTAAGTGTAAATCACTCCTGATTTTATTACTACAAAAATAATTATTTTTATATACTCTCGACATCAAAACAATGGATCTGGCCTTTGCAACAAAATATTCCAACAGCAAATCCGAACTTATCATTTTTGGATCATGTTCTCAGATTCGATGGCCTAGGATATTATTCTGTCCTATTGATAACAACATTTTGCTATACCCTGTTGTGCAGGACAACAATCACAACCACCATGGGCTCGACTGATACTGCCGCCGAGTTAACGTTTTTAGCAATTATTCATCGTTCGAAATGTATAAACACGAAACAAGACAAAGAATATTTTTTATTAACATTCTACTAATAGTAGAAACTAACAAGCATTTGAATGAGTTAAAATAGAACTAGTAATGATAACTTATAATTAGCGTTACTTTTACTCTAGGGGAAGGGTAGCTGTAACCTGCCAAATATTCGTACATTACTGCATTTACAAACTGAGCTTGATAAAGTCGATTTTCAACGAAAAATCATTTTTATTTTCATTGTTTCAATTTTCTAGACGAAACAACAATACTATCATGCAACATTGGGTGATTATCAACGCTAAAAAAATCAAAGTGTCTTTTTCTAAGACATTTTTTATCAAAAGACACGCTAGAAAAATCGCGTTCTTAAGATTTCGATTTCACTTTAGTTCATATTATGTTTTTAAATATGCAGTTTATTGACAATTAACTTCAAAATAGCTTCGATTTTTATTCAGTTAATTTAACGGAATTTTTCAATTATTTCAATTGAAAATATCAGTTGTGGACATTTTAACTGAATATTAGTTGTTCTTACTGAAAATCAATTTTTCAGTCGTTTGAACTGAATTACTTAGTTGAATTAAGAGTTTAACTGAGCTACTCAGTTAATTTAACTGAACCAATTTCTCTCAGTGCAGCATACGCAAGATAGCTATGATTCCTCCCGGATGTTCTAGTATGGAAAACTTCGATAAGCGATGCTATAAAATAGACCCCGCTTTTAGGACAGTTGGTCAATCAGTCATTGCCATTGGGCTCATTATTATAGTTATTCTTGTCCCGTAAGCAATTCATTAGTCTTCTGCATTATTACGTTACAAATAAAGTCTCGTGCATCGTATAAGTCTTAATTCAGTAAATTACACCCTTTCCACCAAAATTGCAAATATTTACCTAGCTACGTTACAACGTTATTATGTTGAAAAGGACATATTTTATTTTGTACTTTAAAAATAATCTGATAAAGACGAGATTCAAAAGGTTTTTCTAAATACCATTATGTTAGCATTGATCCGGATTGATATTTTATATCATTCGAACTCGGTGGATAATTCATTGCAGCACTCAAACTATGCTACAATGAATTATCCACCTATTTCTCGTTACATAATATTATTAAAACGTCCCCTCAGGAGCGAAGCTTCGCTTTGCTTCCTCTGGTTGGCGATTTGCTCCCTAGGGATCAAAATCTCTACTACGCTCTTTCAAGAGCTACGGTAGTGGCTCGCGCCAAGTAAGCGTGAGTTACTACGCCCTTTTCTGGACAGGGAAAATAGCGCTTTTTAGGGTCCTGCAGAACCTGACAGAAAAATCCTGAAGGTTCCTAGTGATGTCAAATAGATAACGGTGCCCTAGGGGATCAAAATGCACTACGTCTCGACGACGTTCGATTAAAACATCCTAGTGAAAATTAAACCTAACTAAACGTTTTTTTTAGCAAAAATTATACAGTGTTCAGTCGTCAAAGGTACACGGAAAGAAAAGTTCCAATAAAATTTACTGAACTGAGCATTAATTGGTAGACAAGTGAAAAAATGAAGAAAATTTATCGAGTAAACATATAAAAATAAACGAATAAATTACAATTTTTACCGAACAAACAATAAAAATTGTAATTTATTCGTTTATTTTTATATGTTTACTCGATACATTTTCTTCATTTTTTCGCTTGTCCACTAATTAATGGTCAGTTCAATAAATTTTATTGAAATATTAATAACATTTATTGGAATTTTACTTTACATGTAGGTTGAAAGTCGACCAAGTTTTTTTTACATATTTATGAATTTAAAAACATTAGAAACAATTACAGATTTTTGAAATTTTGTATAAATAACAAATATGTTGAAATAGAAATATTAAAAATGTAAATACATTTATGAACACTATACTGTAAAATATAAACTTCTAAATGAAGTATGCAATTTTTATGCATTTTAAATTTCTATTGCAGAATTGTTAATTTTTAATAAACAATATGAAATATTTTAACGTTCTTGCAGCTCGGAATAAGAAAATTCAAGGTGAGAAAAATTCTATATTCTATTGTGAATTTTTCGAAAACAAAATCTTGGTTATGTCCGTAATCATAACCGTAGCACCTTTTTTTTAGAGAGTGGTACAAATCTCTGAATATATACGGAGGGTTTAGATTGGGCACCAACTTTTGATCGGGAGTAGATTTATACTCAACAATTTATGATATATTTAAATTATTTTTAGAAACAAATTTTACAACTGGTAAAATATGGAATTCAATAAGTCTTATGTCTGCACGTAATTTCAATCAGAGTGCAAAAGATCAGCACAAATAAGTTATATTAATTCATGTTAATATATATATTTATTTATTGAATTATTAATTTACGTATATATATGTGTACACGAAAAACAAAAAATACTGCTTTAACATGTTAATTGAGGATGTTGAAGCAGTATTTTTTGTTTTTCGTGTACATATATATACGTAAATTAATAATTCAATAAATAAATATATATATTAACATGAATTAATATAACTTATTTGTGCTGATCTTTTGCACTCTGATTGAAATTACGTGCAGACATAAGACTTGCTGAATTCCACATTTCACCAGTTGTAAAATTTGTTTCTAAAAATTAGTTTAATATATCATAAATTGTAGAGTATGGATTCATTCCCGATCAAAAGTTGGTGTCCAATCTAAACCCTCCGGTGTTCGGAACGCGGTAAAAGTGAATGATATAGGATGAATGATTCTAGCAAAATTTAATATTACTTGAAATTCTTAATAGAAAATTATATTTAATGTTAATTCAACAACTGCTACTCGAGAAATATTTGTACCTGCCAGTGGCAGGTTACAAAGAATTGTAAACTTTAAATAAAAATTGATACTCAAAGCTGCATTAATAAAAGTAGAAAAGAAACTACTAAAAAGAAGAAATGTTACTTTTACAGAAAATATAACTAATTATTAATTTTAATTAAATGCTCACTTGAATGATGGTGTATTGACATCTCAGAGAACTCTTAACTGTCTATAACTAGGTACTTTATCTTATAGTTTAGTTAATTACGTATCAAGGGCTGTAAGTATAACTTTTCTGCCGAGAGTCGTATCTTTTGTGGAGAAATATATTTCAATTATAAGAAAACGAAATTATAGTATACAAGACAAAAAATTCGTATACAAAAATCAACGTATACTGCATTTAGAATTTCTCGTAATCAAACTATCAAGTAAGAAAGCATCTCATTGGTATCGAGTTTAGAAAATCGATTTTCTAAACCGTTTGATTAAAGTCCATCGTTGAAAGAGGCGCGCTACTATAAACCACTATATATTTGAAATAATGGCGGCGTTTAGTCGCCTACGATCGCGCATTAAAGATGGGGTAACTTTTCCTACTGCTTCCGCTCCTTTTTTCTGTTAGAAAAGTCCTTATTTTTCCAATTGAAAATAGTGATAAAAGTAGGTACTTTTTCCACTAGACACGTGTAAGAAAAAACACATTATGCAATATATGAAAAAAATATTATCATTTTTAATGGGTATGGTTAAGCATAATTTTATTGATGAATTCGTTTACATGTTTCGGGTTTTTTAGATTTGATTCAAGTCTCTTATTTCGTCATATGTCCAGTGAACTTATATAGTTGCAGATTCCAATGTATCGAGAAGTGGTTAAACGCAAAAGTATCGTAACTGGCTTATATGTGAAAAAGTGCATGCAAAGTACAGTCATATCTCGATGCAAGTTTCGTGAACGAAGATCGTTAACGATACGATATATTGATTCGAGCAGATCTTTTTTTATCGAGCATCTGTCCGTTCTTTAAATACCGCAGCATCGCAGGATTAAAATATTGATCGAACAGCACATTGCGAGGGAGTATGCGAATTGCGGTAAAGAGAAGAGCCAATGGGAGAGTGCAGACAAATGAAAAAAAATATTCTCTCGAAAACCGACAGTCAATGACTTCTTCTCGATTGAACTCCGACTACATACTTCCGCGTGCGCAAATATTCGTCTAGTTAAAATTCACTGCGTCCTTTACAATTTTTTCTCCGGTCAGACTATCGGAGGCAAAAAATCAAACGCTTTTATTTTTCGTACAAGTTGCTGACAAATTGCAGAATACGAAACAATGGACATTCAATTCCACATTTTTTTCTTTTCTCCTAACTGTTTTTTATCGGCAAAAGTATTATGACAAAAATTAATGTTGCTGAATTAACGAAAAATTTTATTCTCCTATACGAAAAAAAAAATGACTGTTTGGAAAGGATTCATAACTTGAAGTAATACTAAATTCAAAGCGTAGATATGTGTCTGACTAAAGCCTGATTAAACACTGAAACAGAAAAACGTCGATATAGGAGATTTATTTGGTCGGGCTTTTTGAGCATCAGTCAAATGTTTCACGGTCTGAGACTTGTCAATTAAGAAAAATAGCCGCAAAAATGTTCCGGTTGCACATCCATTTTCATTCCCATCTAAAATATGACCAATATCAACAAACGACTCGGTATCGGATACGAAAAACCCGTGATATTTTTCATATAATAATTTCCCATCAGTGAATAAGATAAAATGAAAATTCCTATGATAAAATCAGTGTTCGATTATCAGGCAATTGGTCTCACCTGAAGCTCCTCCTTACACTGCCGTTCCTCTTCTAAACTCATCCGCTTCTCGTGTTTCTTGTAGTAACGCCTTTTGGCCGCTTGCAAGTTGAACCACGTGTACGAGAAAGATTTCACGAATGGTAAGAGGGCCTCAATGAATGGATGGAACTCATCCTGAAATCAAAGACGACCATTTTACGATCCACTTCATCGCCCACTTCATTTCTTCCATCCCCACACTTCTCCACCTCTCCGACTAATTTCCATTTATTTCGCCGGAACAATAGCTATTTTCATTTAAGTCATGCTAATCGTCGTCCTCAGAAAGCTCAATAATATAGTAGCGAACAAAAACAATGACAAATGGCAAATCAAAGAATAAAAATAATATATATTTTTTAAGATACATTTCAACAACATTTTGCCTTAGTAAACATGAACAAAATATTGCCTATATAATGTCGGTATTATATAGGAAATTATATTATACATATTGAGTAAGAATTCCTGAATTGGTCCATACAATACTGATGGATCGTAAATAAATTTGTAAAATGTATATTTTGAAAGTGCTGCCATATGTAAATAAATAATGCCTTTAAAAATTTTCTGACAACAAATTATTTTTACAAAAGTTGCAAAAAATTGTTTGTTTTAAGGATTTTCTTAAAAAGTTATTTTTTATATAGTGTATCAAATAATTTTAATAAGAAGCTTCAATTATTATAAAAAAAGAATGGTTAACTACTGATAATCTAATTGCAGAAGATATGTAAATTATTATTTCTTGAAACTTTTTTTAATTTTTAATAAACAAATATTGAATCTGCAATAAAATCAGAGGGCAAACCATAACACAAATATTAATTATGAATAGGCAACCATTTTTTGATAACAATTAAAGCTATCCATCGAAAACTATTTAACCCTTTCAGTCACGACTTTATCTAGAGTGGGTTTTACTCTAATTTTGATTAATTTTAATTGTTTATGTACATAAAGAGAATTTTACTAAAAATGGAAAAACAGTTTTTTTTATGTTTTCATAGGTTTTGAAATAATTACTAATATTTTATAATTATTTACATATTTTTTATAATCTATAGACCACAGACAATATATAGTCATTTGGTGTTACCTAAATTAAATAATTTGTATGATTTTTTTAATGTATAAAATTAATAAGTGTAAAATTAAGTTGCGTCCATTATAATGGACGCGGTGACCGTAAGGGTTAATATAATATGTTAAAATGAACAATTGTTTACAACTTTTGAAAAATAATTTTTTATCGGAATTTTACACATTTATTTATTATTTATCGGTAATTCATGGTCCACATCAGGAATTCTTACTCATTATATTAAATTTTTTTAAATATTGCCAATTTAGTTCCATAATATTGGCAATATTTATGTTTACTAGGATGTCTACAACTTTTTGCTACAATTTAAAACCTCGGCCTCAAATGTTACATTTATACTTTCCCCAAGGAACACTGGTGAGGTCAAGTTTTTACAGTGTAGTGTCGCAGTTGACGATAAATTCATTGATTTGAGTTGTTTGATAATTCTTATTTATTTGTATTATCTTATTTTATTAACTTAAACATCAACCAATTGTGCGGACTATTTTAACAATGATATTTTTTTCTAAAATGTATATCTACGCAATAGATTTCAATAGAAAGGTCTCCCATAAAACAAATCTCGTCGATTGAATGCAATTTCATTCAATTCCGGCGTATGACGGATAATCGCTTTTTTTAGAACTCAACATTCATTTATTTTACAAGCTGTAGAGATTTCTTTTTCCGACAAATCTGAGTATTAAAATTGTAAAAAGTGTACTCGACAACTCAGAGATTATATGAAAAAATGTGTTCATGAAAATGTCAATTGAAACTCTTAAATACTCAAAAGAGTTTTTGCGAACTTTTGTAAATATCTTTCTCCGCCCAACCAAACAATAAACTAATTTGGCTACAGTTCAGCGATGCTTTTATACGAAATGCAGAACGTAGGTGTAAAAAAACAACTAATATGACAGTTTACTGACAAATACCAAATGATTCGAGTGGACTTTATTTTTTTAACCTGTGATAAATTGATAATTTTATTGTTTATAATTATTGACGACATATAAGGAACGATGTTTTTTTATATTTGAAATTTAATACGTTTTTCTAATTATGACAAAATTTCATGTTCAACACTATAAAATCGTGTCTTTCATTCAACCTTTAGTTGGTTATGTAAAATAATTTCAGTTGGTGTTTCATTACTGTACTATCAATGGCAAGTTTTTCTACAAATAGCAATATTTACAATATATGATTTGTATGTTTCATGTTTCCATTCAATACATATTGCAGAAATCAAAATTAATGGTCCTATTATATTTTGTAATAGATACTTTGGTATAAGGGGACTCTCAAGTCAAAAATGATGAACAATTTATAACTTTAAAATAAAACAAAATCAATAAATTTTTTTAAGCTTTAAACAAATTTTAATTTTAAGAGACTTGAGAGTTCTTTTAAATTTAATTTCACGTAGACCAATACACATTTAAATAATCTTTTATGGCTATTCAATTAATGATTTTATACACCTCGGAAACGGACAATAATGGAACTACAGGCTATTATTACCCTGCATTTCCATTATTATCCTCTTCCTCGATCTATAAAACGCCGTATAAGCCTCGGCAATAATATACTAGTACATTGTATGCGAGCCTATGAAATTATATTTGATTCTATTAAAAGTATTTAATTGAAACGCCTATCAGTATTTCAAATGAATTATTTAATAGCTATAATTAAAATAATTTATTTGTTTCCATTAAACGTTTAATTATTTTGATTTAAATATTAATTGCAATTTCTTAAACAAATAGATAATAATAAATTTAATAATTTAATTATTTCTATTAAATATGTAATCATTTTAATTAAAGTTATTACATTATTTAAAAAATCGTGTTTACATTCAAATTTGAACTGGAAAAATAACTACTCATTTGTTGTTGTGTGTACTTTTTTTATTTCGTAACAGCGATTTAACAAATTAAATTCTATATATTTTGAAAATTTAGCCTTACGTATCTATGCAAGATACGGAAGGTTAAATTCTTACATATAAACTGCATGAAGAAATATATGTATGTATATATATTTCTACATGTATAGTTTCTATCATACAGTGTTTGAAATATATGCATATGTTTCAAAAACTATATGGTAAAGTTATGTAATATGATGTACAGTCAGCAAAATTAATGCCTGGATGTTTTTTCAATGTTTTCTCTCTTTTTAGTATACACCTGCCAATAGGTTAAAGAAAGACAGGAAATTCAAAAAATGCCAGGCATTAATTTTGCTGACTGTACCAAATTGACGAGCATGTAAAGAAACGTGGTTAAATACTGTGTCTTAATAATACTTTTTTTACTTAATACATTTTTTTGTTTCTTGATCCATAATGCATGAACTTCGTTTACACAATCTCCGAAATTAGTAAATAATTTTGTTATAATTTTATTTCACTTTCAAACTAGATAAGAAAACATGTTGTTGCTTGATGAGCCAAATACACAATGAGCTCAAAGTAAGGCCATGGTTCAAATATTAACTCTAAACTAAACCTTTTTTCAGGGAAAATATATATAGATATTAATATACTATTAATTATTTAATACTATTTAATAATAACTGGAATTTAAAATTTATAGTTTCAATATTTTTTTAATTGATTCAAAAATTATTTCATTGATTTTCATATACAATCAAATTTAATTTTTTCAAATAAATAAAATATTGTTGAAACAAGT
>JABFPD010000583.1:0-10931 GCA_022817545.1 Cremastobaeus sp. ZL-2020 | reverse complement strand
AATCAGTAATGTTTAAATAATATATACATAGTCAGAGCGCTTTTAGTATTGTAAGACGAACTATTTTCAAATCTATTGTTAAAACAAAATGTTAAGAAATCATTATTATTAATTATTGCTATGAAACCATAACTTCTTCATTGTGAAAGTAAAATATGTTTGAATGGACATTGTCAAATAGTCTATATGTTAAAGTTTACATTATGAATTGTTAATATTAATAATTATCAATATACCCATTGAACCATCTGTCTCAAATGTGGACCCAGATGTGACCAAAATTGTAGTCCAGATTAGAACCTTCGTACGTCCCATTCTAGGTCACTACTAGCTCTATTTGTACGACGTCCAGAGCAAGGTCTACACTAGGGCTTTATTTGCCCCACAAAAAAGGCTGACAAGAAAGTCAAAAATGTGCGTCTACAATTGGTCCAGTTTTGGCCAGTCTTGTAGACAGAATTCTGGAGCAATTATGGGCCAAAAATTGATCCATATAATCTGTGCATCTACAGTTATGATTATTATTGGCAATAATATTAAAAATCAATATGAAAACAATATACATTTAAGAAATATTAAATGAAGTAGACAAATATTATTTTCTAGTCTTTTATTCAACAAATAATTAGCGAATAAAACTTTAGTAAAGAAAGAAAATCAATAACATAACAAATATTGCTTTTTTGTTATATTAATAGCAACGAAAAACAACAATCGTAGTATTTGTTAATTAATTTCAGGATTACATGAAGTAAAAACAATAGAAATAATTAAAAATTACTTAAATTCATAAATTTTAAGCTACAAAAACGAAAAATGAACGTCGAACATTTTTTTTCTCTTAAAAAGTTAAACATTTTTGAAACATTTTTATAAAATCTAACAATTATATGAAATGTGGCATACAAAACGTCGATGGAAATACACATTTCAAGGCTCCATATATTTAGTTGCAATTAACTATTGGCGGCAGGTGCTGCTAGTTCAGCAGTCTTCTTAGAATTTTTAGATCTGTGCCGTTGTTTCCCATTTTCCAATGCAGATGTAACCAAAGACTTAAATAGAATTTTTCTATCTGGTTGCTCAAAAATGTGACCAGCTAAAGCAGCTGAAATCAATAACAAACATGAGAAAGGTTAATAATTTCAATAATTTGATTACAATCCATAGGAAAAAAGAATCGCTTTCATATTTGATAAATAGCGATGCTGCTAACTTACTGAATAAAGCATTGTCAAGCGGTGTTTCTTGTATTTTTAATCCTGCAGATTGTTTTCCGGTATAGGTGATAATTTTGCAAAATTGGTCAGTTAGTAACTCCCTAATCATATCGTTCACACTTTCTTTTGCATTTGCTCCACACATGAAACGCAGATAGTCAACCTGAAAATTAATATAGAAATATATTTTGAGAAAAAATAACTTAAGTTGAAAAATCAAGACAACTACGATAATTGAAAAAGTATCCAACCATTTGTTGAAACGCTTCATCTGAAGTAGACAGTATATTAATAAAATCCTCATATTCTTCTTTACTGTTGTTGATCAAAACCTGCAAAAATAGAATTTTAATGTTGATATGTAAAATAATTTGAAAAATAGAAAAAAACATGAGAGCAGTTTCATTTTTATTTACTAAGTTTCATTTATTTTAATTATAATTTTTATTGACAATTATACAATCTTTGTAAGCTAATTTTATTTATAGGTTATGTATGTAACGATTCATTAATTTTGAAATACTAAATTAAATGCTTTTTTTCATTTATATAAATCGCCTTTGAAAATATATACATACCTTAATTGTATCAATAACACTGCGGAAATTTCAATAAAGCGCTTAATATATATACCAAAAATATATCTACGAGAACGCTATAAAAGTGCTTACACGTCATACATCTTACATTGGTAGGTAACATATGGACCTAAACTGGACCCAAGAATAGACCAAATCTGGATCCTCAATATGCTCTATATTATAGGTCCAGAAAAGGACATTACTGTGTCTCAATATAAGTGTGTTTCTGGACATTTGAAAATGTACGTTACGTACCTCAAATGTAAGTCAATTGTAGACCCACAATATAAGAGATACAATTTAACCTAGGAGAACTAGATCTACAATTGTTCCAGAATTGGCCGATTCTCTCTTATTTATGATATTGAGCGAATCTGGACCTCCAGGCGTGGTTCAATGGGTAAGGTCTAAATAAAATAAAAAGAACTTATAAAATTAGCATAACAAATGAAACTAAGAAAAGTTGAGGAACTAATTAAACTAAAGGACTTTATGAAACTAACAAAACTAAAACTAATTAATAAATTATAGTATTTTTCTTAATGAGGAAAAAGTAGTTTCATATGAAAATTATTATAGCCACAGGCTTGTAAACTACCGTATTTCTCTGAAGAATAAAATCCCTAAGACCTTTATTTTATTTTAATGAAATTAATAATAAAAAGTACATTTTGTAGAATTATCAAAATGTGATTTTTTTCATATTTCTTAAAAAATAATTTTTTCTCTTAGTTCATCAAATGATTTCACACCTTTTTTAAGGCCAACTATTGAGTTTTTCATCAACTTATATTTTCGTGTACGCACGCAATACCTTATTTCGTCCATAGTATACCTTTTTAAGGTAATTTTTAGCCTCTTTAGTATGTATTATTTTTCATATTTTTCAATTTTTATTTACAAATCAATTTTTTATCTTATTTCATTCAATGATTTCACATCTTTTTAAGGCCAAATTTCCAGTTTTTCATTTCAACTTACATTCCAATGTACGTGCGCATACCTTATTTCGTCCATCATATACCTTTTCAAAGTAATTTTTAGCCTTTTATAGTTTAGCAAAAAACATAGTTCGCAGTAAACCTTGGCTCGTGTTTTGATACCTTTTCGAGGTAATTTTGAATTAATGTACTTTCCATCATTTTATATAGTTTTATTAATTTTATAAGTAGATTTTTAGTTTAAAATAATTTCATCTTTTTACAGTTTTAGATTTCTATTAGTAGAGAACTTGTTTTATAATAATTGAAACTAAATTTCTTCTAGAAATACACAGCTGTCATTGTGAACTTAGATAACTCGAATAAAATATCTTATAACTAATGCCTGCATCATTTTATCTTAATGCTAAAGTCTGAAGGAAAACTGTACTTTTTTATAAGTTTCCAGGGTGTGAGTGATTTATTTAAAAAAAAGAAATATTAGAATTAAACTAATAATAAATAAGACACAGAACTAGAAAATGTTACATGGACATGGATACTATTTATTTACAACTTATCAACTGAATATCTAACTTTTCAAGTAGTTTTAAATATATACTATATTATGAATGAAAAAATAACCCTTTAATCAAATATTGAAAATAGAGATTTTACTAACAAGGTAAATTAATACTTTAAAATATTCATTCATGCAAATATATTATTATTTTAAGTATTGTTAAACAATATTTTACATTATTTTATCCCAAATTATTACACTTCAAAATTAAAAGTCAATCAGGAAATTACAAATGAATTTATACTTAAAAATAATTATTCAAAGCTGAATAAAATTTTTTGTTTTATTAGATAAAACATTATTTCCATCAGGTGTCTGTTCTATTTAATCTGTTCTATTTATTCCAAAAAGTTAGCAAATAACAGGTTGTGGAGGATACATAATCAATTCAGAGAAACACATTTATATTCACTTTTAATTTATATATATTTGATACTATTCATAAAATACGGAGAAACACATGGAACTTCAAGTTTTACATCTGACTGAGGTGAAAGTTTGCCTCCTGTATCTTTATTTTGACACTTGTTCACTTCAGCACAATCAATCACAACACTTTGCTCATAAGCCGTAGCAGTTGTCTCTTTCGCCTACATTTGGATTTCGAGAAAACTGGCCTCCCTGTTCCCCTGCGGAGTAGGCGGTCTTCGTTGGCACACAAGATATTCAAGTGAAGAGAGGCCGCGAAGACACTAGAGTAGTCCGGGAATGACGGCCTGTGCGCCGTACTCGCCACTGTACATACAGAGCACAAATGACACGACTATATGATACAAGCTATTTTATCATTCGTTCATGATTGCGACTCCAAAGTTGACATGTCCACAGCGATATCTTTCTCTTCCTAACCTCGACGCCAGACCAACAAGGATGAAGTCTGGAACCTGCAGAAAGAACAGTAGGTCGGTCTTGCTTAATCTATAGTAGAAAACCAAATGGATTAATGATAATAAACAAATTGTCAATATGTCATTTGAAATAAACTGTTTGTTTGAAATATTGAAGTAATTACAGTCAATTTATAAATAAGTTGGCTGTTATTTCTTGTAAATGAAATAAAATAAATTGTAAATAGTTTACAGTAAAAAAATATAATTTAACAACTTACCATTGCTGATTAATCATCACAATCCATCACAGCACTTTGCTTATAAGCCGTAGTAACTGTTTCTTTCGCCTGCATTTGGATTTCGGGGAAACTGTCATCCGTGTTATCCTGCAGAATCGGCGGTCTTCGTTGGTACACGAGATGCTCGAGTGAAGAGAGGACGCGAAGACATCGGTATACCGGAGGAGCAATTGTCTGCGAATGACGGCGTGTGCGCCGTATTCGCCACCGTATATACATTGCGCATATTACACGAACATATGACACAAGGCATTTTGTCATTCGTTCGTGACGGCGAGTTCAGCGTTGACATGTCCCCGGCGATATCTTCTTCTTCCTCTCCTGTGACTGGATCGATGTAAACCTCAGCACGCTAGAACTGTCATCCACGGTGACATCAGAGAACAAACCTAACCTAACCTCGACGCCAGACCGACAAGGATGAAGTCTGGAACCTGCAACGAAAACAGTGGATGTATCCTGTTCAAGCCAGTAGAAAACAAGCAGGTTTTTTGTTTGATCGGAAACTGCTGTCAATTTTCAGTTGCTGGTGTTTAATGATGACAGTATTTTGTACAATGTGATGAAAGAACTCATACTGTAGAACTTGAAGACTACCAACCAATGATTATAGCGGCTGGCCTAATATAAAATACGCTCAATTTGTCAACATGTAAATTTGCTTTAATATTTCCCTATAGGGTTATTTTTTAATTATGCAAAATTGTCAAGTCTGAAGTCATGGGAATATATATTTTTGTATGTTTCAAAGCCAATACAGTGATGAATGCGTTAACAAAAAACTAAAAATATTTTAAAAATTAATAAAAGCAAAATTTTTTACACATAATTTTTGCAAAGCTCAAATTAAAAATAACGCTAATTTATATATTTTCGAGGTAATTTTTCAGTTTAAAATAGTTTAAAATAATCTTATTCATGCAGAATATAACTATGTATTAATTTATTAGAGTTATATTGATTTTGAATAAAAGAAACCATACGCTAAATAATCCCTTATAGGCTTTGCCATTATTTCTTTTTCCGTTGGATAGAATAAAGGAGTATCGGTTTCATGGCTTGCATAACCATACTCCCAAACCATTTCACGCCTGATTGGTTCTACATAATCACCAAAATGAAAGAAATCAGCTACAATAATAGTGTTGGAGAAATGTTTTACATTCAACCAATAAACTTTGTTTTTATAGAGTCTACTCACGACTTCAATACATTCATCACTCCAATATTCTAAATTTCTAGGGACTACGTTTAACCTGACGTTAATTATTCTTTTAGGAAAGTGACAATATCTTTCATGCATTTG
Organism: Cremastobaeus sp. ZL-2020; assembly: GCA_022817545.1. Classification (NCBI taxonomy): domain Eukaryota; kingdom Metazoa; phylum Arthropoda; class Insecta; order Hymenoptera; family Scelionidae; genus Cremastobaeus; species Cremastobaeus sp. ZL-2020. The sequence goes on along the minus strand of JABFPD010000583.1, from coordinate 5,192 downwards.
AAAAATATCAGAGATAGGTACTGTATGGTACACATCTGCATTTTCATCTATGGTATTAATTAAGCATTTCGTATTATCTATAATGGTGACAATTTCTCCCCTATAATAACTACCATCTCGCTTGAAACAACAAATGGCACTTACATATATATCTTCCAAGGTGCAAACATTTTTTTTAATGTTATAAAAAGAATTAAGATTTCTCACCATTCTTTGATGCGTTTTCTCCATTCTATTCAAAATAATATTGATCAGTGAAGGACTTTTGAATTGGACTATGGTGACCATTGCTTCGTGCAACTCAGCACGCGTAATGTTCCTTATCATCATAATAAAGAAGTGAGGTTATTTAAAATTCAATATATTTAATCACAACAAAAAATTGCTCTTACAAGTAATATAATACTTGGAGCTAGCTCATACAAGTAATAAAAATACTTGGAGCTACATGAAATGCGGCTCATACAAGTACAACAGAGTACTTGGAGCAAGATATTGAAACTGTAGTGATTTCAATCACCACGCAAGCTTCACGAAAAAAACTTACAAGATATAAAACACAACGTGAATAACTATTTAACAGTACACCTTGGGTAGTCAATGAAAGTGACTGTTTGCAGGTGAATCGAAACAACGCAATAACAGTCCAAGAAGAGTTGGCCAGCCAAACAAACATAGATACCTAACTCAATTGCTTTTGATGGTATACGAGCGCACCCTATCGAGCTTGAAGTAACCAACAAAACAACAATTTAGAGAATAGCGATCTCGAATTTTACACAAATTAGCATTTTGTTATTTTACAATTGAACAATGGTGCATGAATAGAATTACTATTGTTTTCAAAATAAGAAAGATATATGCGATCAAATAAAAAAACATTTTATTGCATAGAATTTCATCACATTTATCTTTCTTATTTTGTAAATAAAAATAATTTTATTGATAAAGCATTGTTCTCCCATTACATAACCACGCTCAACTCAGTAAATCGATAAATTTACACTTTTCGTAGAAGAAATAAAAAACACTAATAATTCGAAAAAGACATTTTTCTAGAACTAGCAACTATGGTGAACCAAACCACGCCTTAACTCCGTGATTCGAGACATAATTTCTTTATTACTAAAATTTGAAGTTTTTCAAAGATTGTCTAAAATTACCCTGTAAACCACAATTATGTAATGCTTACGTCAAGATATAGCAGTCCTTTGGCGTAATTTACATAAATTGTTTGAAAAAAAATTAAACCCTCTTATTCTTAGTTATGGTCCAGAGTTCGCTAATTAGTTATAGTGTATACATTGAATGTAAAGTAATATGTATGAGATAAGAAAGATTAATTTTTAAACGCTTTTTTCTCGGAATTCTATTTTTCGATTTTTCTCAAATTATGTTTAAAATGTTCAAAATAATCAGAAGATCACATTGTAAAGACATATTTTTGATATTCACAACAAAAAAAAGTATTAACAATTTAATGAAAAAATATCCCGATTTTCACCTCTTTTTTTTGCATCTTTTCGTTTAATTGTGCATAACTTGTTTTTATTGTTGAATATCAAAAATCTGATAATACAATGTGTTCTATTTATTATTCCGAACATTTTTAACATAATTAAATCAAAATCAATTGCAGATTGCGGTACACAGCTGTTGTTAAACAAAATCTACTTTTTAATAGTTATTAATAAATAACATGAGCGACTATTATTTTTAATTTTTTTCATGAATGATCTTTATTATATACACAAAAAGAAACACGAAATTATATAAAAAGGGTTCATTATTAGCGATTTTATCATTTTCACTGGGAGGTCACCTTAACATAACATAGATTAATGTGGATACATTTATGTAAAGTTATCATCAAAGGACTACTGCATTTTGATGTAAATATTACATAAATTTGGGTATCAGCGAAGCCCGACACATATACAGGCCCTGTTCTATAATTTACTGGCAGTACTGAAATAATGTGATAGACATATAAATGTAAGTATGCAAAACAGAGACAAAATTACTGCCAGTAAATTATAGAATAGGGCCACACTGTGTAGCGGTAATACACTTCCAGCGCCATCTGTGACAAATTCCTACTGTCACTGTCGAAGCATGTATTATCCGATTATTCAATATGTGATCTAGAATCTAGTTAATTATTGACTTGACCATGACTTGGCAGTCTTGATTTTGTCCTCATTCTGAAGTGGCATATCTGCACAAACTAGTTCTGTTTGCTCCAAAAAAATCACAAGTGTTCAATTGAAATCATGGCCGAGAACACTAACATAGACATCAAGGAACTATCTAAGGTAACTTTATAATAATAATTTTCTTCTCTTGTTTATATTTTCTTGTCTGTAACATAGATTTCCTATTTACAGATGGAGATTGATAATCTCCTCTTGGATATGCCACTAACTTATAACTCAGTTATACTCGAGGAGAACGAAGCCACTGGAATGCAACAACAACCTTTGGATGATGTGGCAGCAGAAGCTACAAGCAATCGTGAGCAGGAAGATGTTTGCCACAGAATACGGCAGCAGATGCGATTAGAGTGTGCGCATGCAGCGTCTTCTGGTGAAGGACCTTCTGGAGCCGGTTATTCTCGCAGGGGTTCTCCCGGCGCGAGTTCGTCACGTGCACGTCCATCAAGCACACGCGTACATGCCGCATCTTCTAGAGAAGGACCTTCTGGAGCTGGGTTTTCTCGCGCGGGTTCTCCCGGCGCCAGTTCGTCTCGTGCACGTCCATCAAGCACGCGCGTGCATGCAGCGTCTTCTGGAGAAGGACCTTTTGGAGATGGTTATTCTCGCGCGGGTTCTCCCGGCGCGAATTCGCCTAGTGCACGTCCATCATGCACACGTTCTGCAGGCATTCGTTCCACTGTTGGTCGTTCTGTTCGTCCTACGACCGCCTACTCTATTTCTGGTCGGGCTAGAAATGGTTTGGAGCATATAGCTCCACAATTGGAAAATCATACAGGTTGGTGGCAAAGCAATGATTTAATGATTACACATACATTCAAGCATACACATACATACACGCGTGCATTCATACATACATATACACAGACAACTCACATATACGCCAGAAATTTATAAGCTCAAATACATTTTTCATTTTTTCAGGCAATTATAATGTGAATTACGCAAGTCAAGAACGCTTTATGCGATTCTTGTATCAACTTTCCAACAGCGTGTATATCTATGGACGAACAAGAAGAGGCTGTAGGAGAAGACGTCAAGTCCCTAGTCAGAATCATTTCACATACCAGAATCGTCCAAATCGCAATGGAGACAATCCCGAGAACACTCATCTACCTTAAAATTCCGGGATTTACATCGTTTTAGTATCATCGGTTTAGTATCAGTACGAATACATTTTTATATTTATAGTAGTAGTTACAGTAAAATTGTTATAGACTGCCATAACATGATTTTTTCACCGAGACAATAGAAAATATTTATAATAATGACTTGAATATATCATGAGATTCATAATTTGAAATTATTAGAGAAACATTAAAGTTATTTCCCATTTTTGTGTTCTATTGTCTTGATAGATAAACCATGTTTATATGATTAAAAACACATTTTGTATGCTTATATTCACAGTGAAAATAAAGACTGCTAGAACATGGTTTCTTCACCAAAACAATGAGAAAGCATTAATAATGACTTGATATATTTGGAGATTCACAAGAAGAAATGATTACAGAATTGATTTCTATTTTTGTTTTTCATTGTTTTGATGAAGAACTCATGTTTATATGATTAAGAATAAGTTATAATTTTCAAAACATTGTCTACGCTTGAATAAAAACTAGAGTTGATATATATATTTATTGTAATTGACTGCAATATATTGTTATTGATTAACTACGCTTAAATATATATTAAGGATACTATAAAAAGTTTGAGCAATAAATTTAAGCTTTTGTATTCGATGTTGTCATTTTTATTTCTTTTTTCCTGTGAACAAAATATTAATATTTATAATTTTCAAATAAAATGTATGAAGTAAATGAAAATTCAATAACTAAAAACTAGTGAATGTATATAAATACATGTATATAAATGTATATAAAAGTTGTAATTTCTATTTATTGTTCATTTATTAACGATTTTCTCTTTGTTCACTAACTTTTGCATTAGAATAAGTGCGTACATAAAACTTATTGTCAAATGAATTCAGCTTAGCAACAGTAATATTTTAAAAAATATTCTAAACTAATGTTTTTAAAATTATTTATATGTACTGTTGCCATATCAATAAAGTAGGTTTAAAACTATTTGGTAAAATTATAAAGAAATTTTGGAATATATTTAATGATAAAATGTTACATTTTTTATCAAGTTATAATATTTATATAGCTTATGTAGTGTTTTCATAATAACGTAGCCTGTAGTGTTATAAAAATTTATTTTAATTCTTGAAATAATCATATTTACTACACTGTTTACTACAGTGTAAAAAAATTCCACAAATTTTCACAGGATTAAAAAATGGTCTATCTAACTATGTAATTGTAATTCTACAATAGAAATACAAAGCTGGACTTGCATTTTTGATGTCTGTGACAATTTATGACATTTTTCTGCAAACAGATTACATGTAATGTAATGTATTTTTACATAAATTTTTTACAGTGTAGTTTCTTTCTGTTTGGCAGAATTATAATATATAGCATAACAAAATTAAAATCTAATTTACAGTTCTTAGTATTTTATTCACCAGTAATTAAAAACAGCTGTTTGTGTAGTATAGCTATTTTAGTGTAACAACTGTTTGTCTAAAATTCTTTTCAAGTCGATCCATGATCTCTTCAAATTGCAGTAGTGTTAGTTCTTGTTTGATTTTGTTGAACTCCAATCTATTTTCTTTATTCTAAATGCATTTCATAAATAGGTATATTCTGTTCCATAGCAAAAGCTAGAAAAAAAGTCAAAGTGAATAAATATATTAAGCATAAAAGAAAGATATAAACAATAAAATTTTGTAAATATTTAGAAAGGTACCTTATTGATAAACATCCAGCAATGATGATAATTAAAATATTTGTCAAATTGATCGCAAAATAGTATATTACGTCACAAGGACGGAAACTAGCCGATTATTGCCCAGAGTGATTTACGTCCGAGGTAAGGCCGAGGCGAAGCCGAGGCAATATCGAGAACGTAAAT
>JABFPD010000582.1:0-10931 GCA_022817545.1 Cremastobaeus sp. ZL-2020 | reverse complement strand
TTAAACCCGAATGGCTATTTTAATATGACCAATTATCTTAATAGTGAAGAACAAATAATACCGATGCTAGGTTCCATTTTATTATTATCTATTACATCGGGTCGATATGATTTACTGAATTCCGAGTTGAAAAAACGATAAAAATTACGAAATGCTTATTGAAAAATGACGTTCTATTGTGCTCCATTTCGTAATTCATTATCGGCAATCCAAAGCAAATCAAACGCGAAAAATCGTAATAATAAAACAATTTATTCATTCAGCTATAAAATTAACAAAAAAAGATACTTTCACTTGTATGAAATTGTATTCTTTACTGGAACATTCGTTTTGAAGGATATGTAATATTACGGAATCGATCAAAATATGTTTACTTTCCGTTTTTTGGTATTTATTAGATTACATAATATCACGAATAGTTGAAATTTTGTGTTTTTTTACGTGCTGCAAGTTTCTGCATTTAGCCAGATTGTATCAACACACAAGCAATTAGTTTGGATATTAATAATGATTACCATTAAATCTAACTTGAGATTATTTCGATTTTTTAGACGGTGACAAAAAGTAAAAGTAATATTTCAAAATGTAGCATTATTTATCAGCGTTATGTAAAAAGATTGACACGAAAATCCTAATGTCTAAACGCATGGGAACTTGGACCAGGAAATAATCATATTTAAACACCGCAATACTTCGATCGTTTTATACAAAAAGACCTACACAGTTAGTTACAATGGATATTAAGATATAATAACTTAACGTGATTTCTGAAACTTATAAATACATGTCTTTTATTGCGCGTAATCTGCGCACTTTAGGTAATCTATCTATAAACTTAGTGCAGTTTTCCGAAGTGTTCGAACAAATTATTACAATTTTCCGGTTACCTGTGTTGGCATTGTATAAGCTGCGCATTGCACATTAATTACATTTTTATCAGTAATAAAAAAGAGGAAGAAAACACAACTCCAACATTTCCAGTCCTATAGGAATGCATAACTCCTAATGTTACTGTAAGCGAAAGTGTGATGATTATTCAATCCTTTAATCAGATTTACTCAATTAAAAAAGAGAAAATAAGAATCTAGGATGCCCGCCAATCGTTTACCGTGCATTTATGCGCGCAGGCCTGCCTTTCTTACGTGGTTCGCCTAAAGTCAGACGAGTGGAGTTGCAGCCGAGTATGGAATATCGCCTGTTTTAAGGGGCGCTGCATCGATGAAAGTTGAAACGTATTAGCGTGCGGCAGGAATTGTATGAAATCCTTCCGGTAATTATATTTGCGATCATGATATTATGGGCACAATTGAAATTATGGACATCAAAATGTCATAACGTAGCGTGAATTTAATTTTTAGATTACTCGCTATGCTCTACGCTTCTGATTACGGCAAAACATTGAGTCACAAATGATAATTATAGCAATAAATTTGTTACTGAATCTGATGGTTTTGAATGTACACTTGTTTCACGTAAGGATATTTTGGCTGTTGTACCACAATCGGTAACTGCTTTCTAACTCTGAAGGGACGTTGTTGATTTTGAAGACGCAGTTGGTTTAAATAATGTTCATAGTTGGTTATGTACGGTCTGTAGGCATTCAACGCATGTCCAGCGTAGGCATTTGTTGGTACTGGCTTTTTGATTGGTCTTCTGTTTATAGGAACTTTTGGTATGACCTGAAAAATATCATATTATTTTGTATTCAATGATAATATAAATAATTGTTATTCCCTTGGCAAAATGAAACATATATGGCCCATATATGACCATATAAGAATTCTTAAAAACATCCCTTGTAAAAACGAAACATATATGGGCCATATATGAATACTACGAAATCATATATGTTTTAAATGTGGAATTTCGTCCATCCATATATGGCCATATATGTATACGATCAATCATATATGAGTCCCTTCTTTGAAAATCTGACCATATATGATTTGAAACAATTTTTCATATATGGGAATTATTTAAATCAAAACATATATGAAATTATTTATATGAAGAGGAGTCATATATGATTTATCCTATATTCATATATGGCCATATATGGATGGACGAAAATCCATATATAAAACATATATGATTTTCAAATTATCATATATGAGCCATATATGACCATATATGTTTCATTTTTCCAAGGGAACCCGTCAACTACAACATTTATATTTGCAGGAGTTGAACTCTTTTTATGTATATTATCAAACTAAAACAATTTTTTAGATCATTTTTGTAGCTTGGAAGTTCGAAATATAACAAGGGTATTGGAAAAAAGTGTTTCTGTATATACAGAATATAGCTTGCAAAATGTATTTAGAGCTTGTTTTCTCGAACTATTGAGAGAAAAAAGTATACTCTTTAACAATTACAATATAACAATTAAACAAAATTAATTAAACACGGAAAAAACAACACATCAATGACTGATGTACCAACAAAAAATTCAATTGTTTATCACTTGACGTTAATCAACAATTTCAGTCGATTAATCGTTCATTTCCAATACATCAATGAATGATCGATTGAAATTTTTAACTAAAATGAATAGATTGGTCAATGATGCACAACCGAAATTTTTGTTAGTACATCGATCATCGATGAAATATTAATTGGCCATTGATGCTTCGGTTTTTCCGTGTACTTAAAAAAACAACTAAAAAGATATACTATACTTATAACTACGACAATTGTACTGCATATTTTTACAAGTGAAACTCATCATCAAATCTTTTAACTTTTCTATCTTTTGAATTTTTTTAAGATTCTATCCATGAAATCATTTGATTAACACCCAGGTGGAAAAATCTAGTCTGACCGATGTTGAATCGACGTTGTCGATGTTGTTCCAACGTTGCTCTGTAACGTTTAATTGGTGTAGGGTAAAAGTTGGCTTGTTACTCCAGCCCAACATTGGCAACTTATGTTTAAAAAATGTTAGTTACCGACTTTTTCCCAACGTCGTTTGCCAATATCGATTCAGCGTTCTCCAAATACGTTATCTCGGTGTAAAATATGGAATACTCGTTTTGGGTAAATAGATAAATCTTGTATCAACACATCATTACAGTAACTAAGTTTATTTTAAAAAATAGAGAGAAAATTACAGTCTTAGAAAAAATAACAAACAGGAAAAATTACTTTTCATCTATTGATCACTTGTGTTTTCTTTTCTAGTCATTCGACCTCCTTCTCGATCCTTCGCTCCAATGAACCATCTACTTACGTATGTAAGCAGTATCTCTTTTGTGCACCTTTCATAACAAGTCGTTGTAACAGCTGTAAAAATAACAAATAAATTTGAGTTACATATACATTTTTAAATTAAACATTATAAATCTAGGAAAATTTATAATTTCTTACACACAAAAAAGTGGTCTATTTATTGGAAAATTATTTTCTATTTCTCGTACTTCTATTCACCGAAGATAGATTTCTGATTCAGGCATTCTGATGATTCTGATTCAAAGGTTGATAGCGCCGTAGCGCATGCGCCGCACAGTTTTACTATCATTGGCTGATAGACAATTTATTTCCAGTAAATAGATTACCGCATGAAGTAGAATGATCAGTCAAGTCAAATAGATTTTCTAAGTGCAGCACATAGATTTCTATTTGCATCAAATAGTGACTTTTTTGTGTGTAGTGAAAATATCTGATATGATGAATCTTTTGTCTGAAATTGGTATTAGAGTTCTCAATTAGGATTTCATATCAGACCTTCTATGAAAATGTCCAGAAATGAGATCTCACATGGGCTCATTTTGACTAGAATTAAAAATTTTCAATTACCTTGCAAACATTCGTACACTTTAGTTTTTGAGAAGTTTTCCTTTTTGTTTCGACCTTGGCCACTAAATTGCAGTTGAAGATTTTTTGTCAAAATTAAAGACAATATTTTCCGAGTAGCTTCCTTGTAGTCACTGTAGCTGGCTGAGTACGATTTCATCAAGTCAACCTGAGAAAAACAATACATTATGAATTAGTTTAATATTATTCTTAAAACGTTCAACTGATTGAAAATTTTTGTCTTATCACAAACAAATAACTTTTTAGAAATTCATTTTGTACTGTTTTTGTATCACATAAAAACTTATTTTTTTATTATAATTTTCTAAAGTTCACACATTTCAACTATTTCACTAAGTCTTTTCTCATTTTTGATGCAGTTTTTTCATTTACAACAAAAATTATGAAATTATTATTAAAAACATCTCAATCCTTTTGAAAAGTAATCTTTATTCATCAAAGAATTGAAATTTTCCACTCTCTAAGCATTTTGGATATTTCAAGTGGCTTTAAATTAGTTTTGAACATTGGGGTACGAATGGTACCCACTTATATGATTATTATGTTAAATATAAAAAATGTATGGCTATACATTCTACGATTAAAGTTTATTGTTCATTTAGCAAATACTTGCCAGATTCTTGCGTATGTCTTCCTTGTCGGTAAGTTCTCTGTCGAATGTTTTAAAATTGTCAAGGGTATCGAAAGGGAATGAAGTTAACTCCAGTGCTTTCATTGTATCATTGGATTTACAGTTGGTAGCAAACAATTGTTGCAAATCTTTATGATTTTTTTTAGTATCGTATAAGATACTTTTTTTCGAACTAATTATTAATTTTTCCATTTGGACAAATCGTGCATCAATATGTCTTTTCGCTTGTTTCCCTGTAACATTAGTATCTCATTATTACAATTGATATGATACAAACATACAGAATGTATCTTTCCAATTAATAATTAAAATTGATTGCAACTTACAAAATTTACTCTTCGAAGTCTTATCAAATTCATCACTATTTGAAGATTGATCAGAACTACTTTTAGAATCAGTTGATTGCTCCGATTCAGAAACTCGTTTCAATCTAGGTTTCTTGTGTAAATCTGAAAAATAATAGAATAAATATTAACCATATATATGGGCATTGTATGTTGTGTGTAGACAAAAAATATATATAGAAAAGTATGCTCTTACCTTTTTCTGATTCATCATCATCATACGACGTATGTTCATTCTCCTTTCTGTGAATTTCCTTGTTCATACAAAGTGCTTTGTTTGATGTTCTCTTCAATGGATTTGAATTTAGTTTTTTGGAATTAAATTTCTCTGAAAAAAATGTTTATTTTAAATATACAGTGTATACTAACAGCGAAACTGCATAAACTGAGCTTGTAATGCGGCAGACGGAGAAGGTTTAAAACGCTATATTTGTGTTAATTGTTCCATAAAGTTTCACTAAGAACACTAATAACATTTCAAACGTTCATCTGAGAACATTTTTCAACTCTAATTAAACAAATCAATGTATTTTAAATTATTTACCATCTTCTTTGGAAGCAAATTTTTCAAGGTGTTGCACAAACATTGATTGGATTTTTTTTGGTGTCTCTGATTGTTCTTCGTCAGTTTCGTAAGTCTTGTCTGTGAACAATAATTAGAAATACTAAATATAAATCGGCGCAGTGGCGCCCTTGTTTCATAATTTTTAATTCAAGTATCCAATATTTTAATTTCATTCGTACCATCATTTTCTGATACTAATTTGCAAATATCATTATCTTCATTATGCTCTCTAGAGTTGTAAGTTTTTTCACCACAATTCTCGCGTTCCTTTTTTTCTGATAAATTAGATTTTTTAATGATAGTTTTGGATTTTTGACGTTCTAAAGCACTTGCAGCGTCCTTGTGCGTTAATTTATTAAGTACTTCTGGATTTTTTTTGTAAGGAGAATTTATCTCTGATTCATTGTCACTTAGCAAATTTGAGTCGGTACTGGCCAGCTCACCCATTACATCATCTTTGCACCTTTCCAGTCGTCTTAGTCCTTGTTCATAGTTAGCTACAAACAATAATAATTAACTGTTGTAAATATGGTTCATACGATAGTTGCAAAATCTAATATTATTCACAATGTAAAAAAACTAATTACAACCAAATATAAACAATTTTTTTATAAAGTTCTACAATAATAACATTACTAAAAAAGCAATACTTTTCAAGCTGCCTTGAGCCACCAAATTAATAAATAACAGGAAAAATAGAAGTTGTAAGAACAATCAAAGAACAAAAATTGAAAACTACCTGCATTTGTGAAGAATAATAAATTCAATACAATATAATATACTCATATTTTGATTTGGATCCAGAAAAAGCAATTAGCATAATATTATTGGTAAGAAGTCTACCATTCGTTTAAATCATAACATAGAGAATATTATATTCAGGCGTACATACTAAATAAATACACTTCATATTTATTGAATTTTTTATCATCAGATGAAAAATAATGAAGGTCTAAAAATTATATAAAAGAAATACACACCTGCGTATTCTTTTATCAGAACTTTATAACTCCGCCAGAATTTTTTTGGATTAACTGAATTCTGCACATATTCTGAAATATTATTATATTCTTTGTGTGTCGGAAAGACACAACTTCTCTCCCTATCACCAGTCCTCGATATCCATAGTTTTGGCACCAGGTCTACCAGTGGCTTGTTGTCTGCTGTTTTATATCCAATAAATTGGACAATACAGTAACTTTTGCGAGATGTCATTTTATCCTGTGAACAATCAAAGCTTTCAAAATCAATGTATTTACAAAAAGCAGTTAAAATGAATCAAAGCAATATGATTGAAATTTAAATTTACTTTTATAAATTATGATAATATAAAGGCTGGAGAATATCTAGAGACAAAAATAAATTAACAAACAGTACATTATTAATAAAAGCAGTACATACATAAAAGCAATACATTACATAACAAAAAAGGATCCACAAAAAAAGTTAACCTAGCAAATTTCTCATTTTATATATGTCACATATAGGGTTACTAGATGAAAAAGGACAAATGACAGGACGCCATAAGAAATGCATTACCGTACTGATTTTTTGTCATTGTTTCTGGCAACCCTAGTCACAGGCATTTTTCGTTAAATGAACATTTAAATTTGCATTTAGTAACATTTGAAATTATTAAATTAATAATTTACGAAATGTCCTGCTTACCTACCTTAATATTATTAAATATATTTTCATCAATGTAATTCAAAGTTGGTTAAAATGGAGCACGTGCACGAATGGAGTTTCCACTGAAATAATGTAAAGAAAGTACGTAGTGGTAGTGTAATTGCCGGTTTAAATCCATACAAATCAAATAAGATTTCCGTAATCTGGAAATGTTTTCCAATACATAAGTCATTGGCCAATCATAGCGCGAATTTTAAATTCGACCAATGGAAAAATTCAACTCATTGTATATCTCTTTCTATAGACAAAGAGAAAGAGCAGAAGAGAATTGTTGTGAACCGCTATAGTTTTCAGAAATAACCTTAAAATTTGTAGGAAATTTTTTGATGGGCATGTGAAAATCCATATTGTTGCAGTTGTAGCAATAAAATAGACAACCTTAATATTGAAGACATTTACACGTTGTGCACAAAAATGTTTGAGTTATCTGGTGTCCACGCTGTCCACGGCCAGGGATTGTAACAGCAACAAAATATATGTTCATTGTTTTGGAGCAAGTTGTTTTGCGGGGTTATATTAAAGAGGTGAGCTATAATAATTGTTAGTTTAGCTTTCTTAAACATAAACATATTAAATGAATATACCCACAACAAGTATTGATTTGTATTTTTTCCAATAATTTTGATTGGACTCTTGTGATATTATATATTGTGACGAACCCCGGATCACCCGCGAACCGGGGTAAGCACTTGTTGTGACCGGCTTTACCAGGAAGTCACTCAGGGCGCCAGCTGACAAGAATCGGCGCAACGAACACGCGGATTCACTTTATGCGCGAACGTTACTTAATTTCGGTGACTTCCCGGCGACGCACTCAGGGACGGGTACGGACTTGGGCAGAAAAACACAATCACTCGACACGGGTTTTATTAAAAAAAATGTAACCGTTTATTAAAGTAGCAGCGAGGCGTTGCCCCGTACAATTATGCTTACAGTCTCTAATCGGCAGGTAACTCAAAAAAAAAGAAGAAAATATACGGCACGTTGTGGCGAGCTCACAGCAATCTCGTGTCGGCAACTGTCGTAGGCTTCGGCGCGCTCGGAATTTCGAGGGTTGCGCGGAAGCCCGCGCGTGTAAGCTGACCAACGCTGTCTCCCTATTGGTTTCTCCTGTACGCGCGGCGTCGTTCGCGCGTGTACGCTAGGCTTTAGCAGTAACGACTTTTCTATTCGTTACAACTTATACTTTGTAATTAATTACATATTTTTCATAATTTATAGACCACAGACAATATATGGAGTCATTTGGTTTTACCTCAATTCATTAATTTGCATGATTTTTTTAAATATTTGTAAAATTCAGGTGTGTCCATTATAATGGACGCGGTGACTGAAAGGGTTAATAATTACTACACGTTATAACTTACTTTTTTCTGCTGAAGGTATTGTAAATAATTATATATTTATTTTTTAAATAATATTTATTTATTTATTACAAGAAATTATTTATTGTGGAATTGGGTAATGAAATATGGAGTTTTTGATTTAAAAATATTATAATATATAAATTTCGATATTTCACATTTGTTGATGTTTTTCCTGACTTCTATGTAATATTCTATTTTTGTATTGATGAAAGATCGCCAACTATTTTTGTTTCTAATAAAAAAGAGAAAAATATTTGATATAACAATGTATGTATGCAGATAAATTGAGTGAATGTATTTTCCAGTAAAAATACAACAATTATTAATTCTTTCAAAATCAAAATTTTTATTTCTATCATAGTACATGTTTAGTATCTAACTCAAGGGAGGGGGAAATAACAAAACAAAAAATTTTCCACAGATTGCTTTAACAATATTTTAAGAAAACTATTAATATTCACAAATGCTTAAATATTTTGAAACTCAATATCAAATAAATATTTGTGGGAAGGGTTAATCTAATACTTTGGTACTAAAATAATCTTGAACTGAGTTATGATATAAATAAATGGCAAATATGACTATTTAACAGTTGTATCAAAAATTCTGTTTAATCATTAAAATATGTGTATTTTTATTATATAAAAGGTATATAATATTGTTCCAAATTCAAAATTAGGTAACGAACATACTTGTAACTTGATGGCAAAGTGGCGAACCCTTAGGTACACCTGAAATTAAATTTATATATGTATATTTTGTATGTGAAAAATTATTAAATTTTCAGTTAATTTCAATCATTACAACATTTTTGTTAAATATAAATAAAAAGATTAAAATTACCTGGAGGGCAAATTGTTTCAGTGTATTTAACTCTGTGAAACATGTCTAAAATGGAAAATTTAAATTATATAATCAAGCCAATGTATAATGATTATATTCCAGACAATATTTATTTCCGAAAAGTGAACCTGTACTTGCTTTACAAGCTCCTCACAGTGGTAATAATATGCAATAAAACAACTTTTCGGAACTAGTACCGTACAGAAAAGATTACTTTTCCATACTCGTACCGAAAAGATCATTTTTCCGTACTCGTACCGAAAAGTCAACTTTTCTGTACACTATCGCGTACAGAAAAGTTTTTTTTCGGTACTCGGTACGGAAAAGTGATCTTTTCTGTACGGCACGTGTTCCGAAAAACATCGTTTTCCACACGGGCGCAAGCGCCCTTGTACTAAAATATACTATTACTATATATTCAAATTATATCGCGAATATAATTTCTGTATATTAAAATTATATTGCGAATATATAGAAAATATATTGGCAATATATTGATAATATACTTAAAATATATTTTTATGCTGATTAATACATTTTTAATATATTATTAATATATGAAAATATATTATCATTTTTACTAGGGCTGTGTATAAACAGACAATTTTCATTTATTTTTATATGATCCATTGAATATACCACCAGAGGGTAATCCTTCGACACAACACATATTGATCCACTTAGAAATTTCATTCAAATAATGTTCAGTGAACAAAAACTACTCTTTTGTAAAAATATTTTGTTTCTGATAAACAATTTGATTATAATGCATATAGATTTTATGTGAATTTAATGTTTGCCAACTAACTCAAGTTATAATTTTTTACTATAACTGTAAGAATGGATAGTTAATATTTTAAACCTGCAATTCTACATAACTTTATTTTTATGTAAAAAGATATTCAATTAAGCAAAGAATACAACATTTCATATTACTGCAAGATAACGTTTTAAGTGGTAAAAACGTTGATTTTAAAAAATGGATTTAAATTTTTTTTTTTGAAATTCATGTTCAATTTACATCGAAATTAAATTAATGATTAGGATTAAAATTAATTGTAAAAACTAGTATAGCTTATAGAATATTGCAATGAAAATGTTGAAATGCAATGGCAAAAAAGAGACGAAGACAAATCCCATGTCGAAAAAACGACGACTTTTCTTTCCGTTCAAAAATCTATTATCCTTTCAATGAAAAATCATTATTTATTTATTATTTTTAATTTCATTCAGCGACTGCTTATTTTCAACGGAGTCGTGACTCAGAATGAAAGAATTGCAGAAAGTACTCTACAACCTGGAAATCAATTTTTTGGCACGCAAGTTCAATTATACAAACGCGCTACCCATTTTTTCTATTGAAGTAAACGTTTTTTTATCAGAAATTATCAGAAATGTAATGTTTCCCTTTCCAATAAATGTCATTGGGCATATTGATTCATCTGTGCACCAAAGTGCAATGAAATGAACCAGCTGTTAACAATTAAATATACAGTCAAACAATAATTTAAAATAAAAACGACAGTTGGATTTATAAATTAAAAGTTTCAGTTCCGAAGTAGTAAACAGGAGTAAACAAGTGTACATAAAGTTGAAGGCAAATTTAAACAATAATACATGCGATAATCTTGTAAAATTATATATTTATATATGCATTGGTTGCAATTTAATTGATGTAG
>JABFPD010000581.1:0-10932 GCA_022817545.1 Cremastobaeus sp. ZL-2020 | reverse complement strand
GAGTTAGGGTAGAAGCAAAATAAAAAAATAAAAGTGAATTTTTACAAAAAGTAGCCTTTGTTTGACCTCAGTTTACACTGGGAGAATGTTGTTGTCAAATAAAACTTGATTTTTAATATGAATTGTTCAAGATTTTTTGGAATAAAAATTTTTGACATCTCGAAATTTTTATTCCAAAAAATCTTGAACAATTAATATTAAAAGTCAAGTTTTATTTGACAACAACATTCTCCTAGTGTAAACTGAGGTCAAACAAAGGCTAATTTTTGCAAATATTCTCTATTATTCTTTTATTTTGGTTTTACCCTAACCCGTGATTCTAGACCTAACATTTTACCTTAAAAGCTATTTATCGGTATATATAGGGTCCCTGAATATGAATTTGTGGTCGAAATGTTAAGATCGAAATGACGGATCAAAAAGGTAAATTTTGGTGATTTTTTGACAAACCTAATATGTTGCTGTATATATACCCTGATAGCCAGATTTATGTACATTTTATGGAAAAGTAATATAAATAATTTACATGAAATTTACCCAAATCTATCTCCTCATTGTACTGCATAATTCCAGAAAATTTTGTACACATTTTTTTATTACATAAATTACGTAAGAACTTTTCAAAAAACAATTTTGAATCAATTTTGAATCAATTTTTTGTTTTTATACAAAATTAAATATTGTAAATGATTTGAAATTAATAATACATTAAAGGCATTCCTAATAATTATAATAAAATTTAATTATTTTTAAAAAATAATCCACATAAAATATCTTTATGAATTATTTCAGGACAATGAGCAGATAGATTTGAATGAATTTTATGTAAATAATTTTTGTAAATTATGTAATAATTTATGTAAAATATTTTGTAATTTTTGAAAATAGCAAATAGTACATCAAAAAGTTGAAATTTCTTGATTTTTTTGAAATGTAGATTCGTTGGTGTTTAAGAACACGAAGATGAGACCAAATTCGCATAAAAAGCACCTGTATATAGCAATAAAAGCAAATAGATCGTACTTTTCCGGTCTGCCATTTGTTCATATACATGTATAAGAACAAATGGAAGTTATCTCATATGCAGATAACTCATGAGATAACTGCAGTTATCTCATATACAGCAATATATCAATTTCAAAGAAGCATAAACGAAGTTCGCCTTTTTTCATCGGCCATATTGAATTTTGAAAATCTGAGCTCAGATTCGAATTCAGGGACTCAGAATTGAACCCTTTTTTATTATGTAATATTGTTGAAGCATTCATATTATATTAACACTATAGAAAACTTTTTTTTACAGTTATTCATATGCCTTCCTCATATTTTAACTTGATAGGTTCAGACAAAAAGCTTGAGAAAATTTTTAGAAAAAAATAGACTTTGAAACACAAAATAGAAAATGTAATAAAATATATGTAACAGAAATTTTTATTTTAGCAAGAGATGTCGTGCTTTATAAAATTCTCACTAAAATTGCATACTATTTTTGCATGATACACTGAGAAAACAAATGGAGCTCGGACAGCTCCGCTCAGAGTAGTTCGGCAACTCCGTCAACCGGCGTTCGGCGAATGCCACAGTGGAGTCCTCTCGGCTCCACTTGAGTGGAGTCCACCAACTGCACTCAGGTGGAGCCGAGAGGACTCCACTGTGGCATTCGCCGAACGCCGTCACGGTGCTAACCGAACGCCAGTTTGACGGAGTTGCCGAACTACTCTGAGCGGAGCTGTCCGAGCTCCATTGTTCTCTCAGTGTAACAAAAATGCATAAATTATTTGTTGAAAGAGCTCGTATTTCATGCTCTCAAAGCACGGCACCTGAAAAAGGTGGTGAGTTTTGTCAGTGCATATAATAGAATTTTATTAGAAAAAATGCTCCGACAATTTATAAATGCAAGCAAGTATAACATGAAATACAGTAAGTTGGTAAAATCTTGTTTTCTGGTAATTTGGGTTAAAAAATATGACAAATATATTCAATAAATATTAATATTTTTTAGCATAATAGCTCTGTTTGGTTTAATGCAGTTATCTAAATACTTTTCATATATTAATATATCAATTATGTAGAAGATTTGAAGTATGCCTATATTGAGGAAAAAATTTAATTATATTTTATTTGTTTGCTCTGATATCCTGATTGTAATTTTTTTCATTACCTTTCTCTTTAAAACAAGATTGTTCTTCATCCAAATGTACAGAAAATTGCAGGAATCTTATATTTGCTGTATTGTTTTGAGCATCATCATTATCAGGTGAAAGGTTGACATCGTTAGATATATATGTCATCTTTGTAGGATGAGAAGTAACCTTAGGAACATGTTCACTGGTAGGATGTTTTCCCTTTGAAGTTTCTCCTTCATGTGCTGAAAACATTATATATATATATATTTCAACCCCAATAATTTTTGCAGCAATTACTTTTTATTACTATAGATTGTCTTTGCGGCATTCAATGTAAAAATCATTTTAAAAATAACTTGAAGGAAAAAGAGCTCGATTTGTTCACTTTTTTTACACTAGGTTAATAAAAAATCGCAAAGTTTTATGGTGAATTATGGATGAATGATAATTATTTGTTTACATCTCTTAACAAAAAATAATGTTTCAATATCTGCGACACTCTCACATGGTTGCATAAATGCACTCTTTTAATAAAGTTTTTCAGTGAAAACGTACCTTTAATTGTTATAAACGAAGTCCCTAAGTCCATGAGGACAGATCTTATACACTACTTTAACTCTTTGAATGAAATTGCATCTCCCTGAATTGAAATAATATAATCTTACCATTATTTGATTTTTTTTCCTTTCTCCAGTTTGCCGTCCTACTAGTACTCTCTAATCTTAACAAACAGTTGTTAAATTGAGTATCATTTTCGTATGCCATGTTTGCCATTCGTTTATTTTTTTGTCAGAAATTTGGGCTGAAAATAAAATTATTCAGTCGTAAAACGTGAATCCACTAATGTAAACTTTTGAGGTTATATTTCCATGCAACAAATTAATAGACGGGTTGAACTATTTTGTCGAAAAACGGTTTATACTCACCTATAAAAGGGATTCATTAACTGACTTTTATTTATTTGTTATGAATTTATGTTAAAAATTGTAAAAAAAACTCTGAATTTTTTGGTAAGCATCACTGAACGTTGTTTACTAATTTACTATCATCCTAAACATTTCGTCGTTCCTTCCGTCCGATTCCATACAATTAATGTCATTTGCCCAATACATATAATATAACACTTTATAAGACTTACAATAAATAATGTAGCATAAAAATGAAAAATACAAGTCTTTATTAATAAAACTCTTAAAAAATCGAATATAATAAAAGAATTGTAGAAAACAATATTTAATAAAAAATATTTAATTTTCGCGCCAACGAGCAGAACACGCAGAATAGATTTCCAATGAGAACGTTGGAGAGATCAAAGTGCTTTGTGTGGGTGGCGGGTGCGTCTTGTGGGACCTTTGTCATTGTTGCAGCCCGTTGTTTGTGAAATTCTCCTATTGTTATTCAATAATATTAATTCTAATGCAGTGTAATTAAGTAAACGTAAGATAAGAATACATATTTTGTTAATAACTATTTTCGGTGACAATTTATATATTTTCTAAATAAGTATTACTAATATTTCACACAATAAGAAAATATTTTTCTTGTTCTAGAACAATATGTACGCTTTTGTGAAACTAGTTACAGGAGAAAAAGGCATTGTGGAAACGAAAGATATAGACAATTTTGATATATCGAAAATAACACTCAGAAAGTTTAAAATAAATTGGAAGGATAACAAAAAACATCTTGGCGTAGTTGCTAAAATAGCAGGTACAGTAAAATAAATAATAACTCAAAACTAGATGAAAATTCAATTAAATGTAATTTTGATTAATATTTTATATTAATTACATTATTTTTTAATTTTTTGATAAATAATCTGATTCAAATTTGAAGCTAATTGGCGCTTTTTAATAATTTGTCTAGACACCCGTCTAGACGGGTATGTAGTCGAGATAACCCTTTACGCCTGTCACCTGTTTTGATTAATATTGGTAGAATTCATAACCTAACCACCGTAAACTATTGGACACAAACAGCACGAGTCGGCTACCTGCCGACTTGTGATGAAAAAAATTGCTTAAAAATTATTGAACTATTGTCAGACGACGACAATATCAGCAAACATTTAAGAATCTCGTGCGTGAAAGGTTAAAAAGATTCATTGATCAATGTTCATATTTAACAAAACAATATTTGCTTGCAGATAATCATGAAGATTTACAAGCAAAAGAAGCAAGATTACGTTTCCCCAATATAAGAGTATTGAGCTTAGCTTCAGACTTAACCACTGATCATTCCGTAACATTAAAAGCGAAGGTAACTACCACATTACTTTACAAAAATAACACAAAAGTAATTATGTTTGTTTTATACAGTATCTTTAACTGTTATGAGTAAGATAGTATTTTTATTAGGATTAGCACAAAGTCAAGTTCTTAAACTTAGCAAATGTACGCTCCTTTAGTATGATATAAATTAATTTTTAAATTTGCAGCTCCCTGTCCCTAACAAAGTAACTTCTAATGTTGACAATGGCGTGCAAGAACATTTGAAGTTGTTGAGACAAAATCTAGATGCTAAAAAGAAAGCATTAAAATGCAATTCTAATATCGCAGTTGAATCTCATGATACTGGGAATGGTCTAGAGAAAACACTATTGCAAGATCAAGAAAACTTGCAACATGAAGGATTGGACGATGATTTACTTAAGAACAAGCAGCGTACGAATCCAGGGTTAATACATCCAGTCATTCTTGAAGATAAAATTGTAACTGCAGACGATTTAAGCTATGTACATGGATTAAGTGTACCAACCAAATCTCCTGAAAGACAGGTAATAAACAATTAAAAATCCTTAACGTGCTAGTGGTAGCACATTTCCAATTTCTGTTTTTTTTAAATATGTAAATATTATTTATCATTTTGTAATCTATCAATCTGTCAGAAAGCCCATTGATCCAACAACTCGCAGGTTAATGATCCTGTTTAAATTACTGCATTATGCATTACTTTTACATTAATATTGTAATAAAAATAATAAATTTCCACAATTTGTTCAGAATGGTATTTTCAAAGAAACAATTCAAAACATTAAAAAAAATATATAAAATTTCTGAAAAATTCTTCAAAATTTTATTTGAGGCTGTTAACAAGGCTAATTAGACATAAAGAAATAATTGAGCAATAGGAATATTGAAAAAAGTTGCAGTTTAATTCATATTTTACAGGATATCGAACAAGAAGAATATAAAGAAAAGTGCAAAGAATTGCAACAAAAAATACAAGATAACACTGTTGAAGCTAAAAAATTATTAGACTGCAAAATAAGGAAATTGAATTTGGTGTTGGAGGAGAGAGATGCCACTATCAAAAAATTAAAGCAACAAGTCGACGACTGGAAGACACAACATACCGAAGTGTTGCAATTAAATATGCAACTACAACACCAAATTATAGATAAATTTGCAAGCATTCGAGGTAATATATTTATTGTTTTCATAATGACCCGAAGAACACATGTATATTTGAGTAAGGTAGAACGAAGATTTTGCCTCGACGTTCGAAAAGTCTGTGGAATGTAGAATAAGACTAATGTTTGGTTGGATGAACATTCAAGGAAGGTTTAAATGTCCGCCCAAAAACAGTTAGTTAGAACGTTGAACGAGTATTGATGTAAGGTCCGACCAAAGTGCCACCAGTGTGCCACCAGAGTGCCACCAGTGTGCCATCAGTGTATATCCTGTCAAAAATATCAAATCCAAAATTTTATAATTTCGATTCGACCTTCAATAAACGTTCGTCGAACATTACATCAATACTCGTTCAACGTTCCAACTAACTGTTTTTGGGCGGACATTTAAACCTTCCTTGAACGTTCATCCAACCAAACATTACTGTTATTCTACATTCCTCAGACTTTCCGAACGTCGAGGCAAAACCTTCGATCTACCTTACTCAAATGTACATGTGTTCTTCGGGGAGATATTTGATATAGGAGCTTAACTGAAAATTTGTGACCATATTGTATCTTCCAAAAAAATTGATTAAGGTTTGGTTATCATATGTAAAAATAAAATATTATTCTATTCGAAAAATCAAATATATATTATTTCTGTAAAATTGGTCGAAAAAAACATCTCAATTATATAGTTTATCAAAATTGAATTATAAACTTTAACATTGCAAAATTGCTTAACTCAATCTATAGTCTACGGTAAAAATATATTAGGATAGCATTTAATAGCAATTAATTGATGATCAAAATGAATTTTTATAATATATGATCAAATAAGTGTATTCTACACTGCATAATATGAACAAACTGCAATCGAAGAGTTTTCATATTTAGGACTAGAATAATTCAAGGAAAAATCTCCAAAATTATAGTACTTTTTATGTTTATAAGCAATTATATTTTTTATTTTATATATTTAAACTTTATGTATCTGGATAATCGTTCAAGTTTGTTTATTTTCTAGTGGATGAATCAACCGGGTCAAAATCAGATAACCTTAAAGTTAGCTCGACACATTACTTAGAAATTGGTGCAGAAACAATTAATAATGGCATGAAAATGGTAAGAATTTGCTCCTGTAATAACAATAAAACTAACGTCATTGTATTCAAATGTAGTACAGGAAAATTTCAATATTAAACAATCAAGAGTGTCAACTGAAAACTGCCAATTTTAAATATTATCAATAAATTATTACCCTCGAATCTGCCTAAGAGCACAAGTTTGGGACCGAAGCTCTAGATAAGAGCACATACTGGTAGGCAATGGCACGCGCATGCGTACCGTGCTCTTAAGCAAAGAAACCGCGTGCTCTTACGGAGATTCGTGCTCTTAGCCAGACTCGAGTGTATTAATACTTGCTTATTGAGAATTTTCGACTTTTTTTTCATCAACTAAAATTGTTTGCAGATTTATTGCACTTCTTTATTAATGAAATTACTAACAAATGGTAATAATTTCAACCTAATTTTGCAATACTGTTATTTATGACTATTCTCTATTCGCAGAAACATATTGGTCAAATGCAGTACATTCCGGATTCTCAATACAAAATCTTAATGCAGCGAACTGCTCCATCGCGCTTTATCAAAGATTTATCAAAATGCGTTTTTGGAAACGAATTGTTAACGTGCAATTTAACTGGTCAACGCAGGAAGCGTAGAGATGAAACAACTGATTCAGAGAAACGGGAAAAATTAGATGACACAAAACTACATGCAATACATAGTGTGTATATATATAAATAAATCTTGAGTTTAATATTTTTTTGTACGTCATATTCAATTTAAGTGGCAAACAGAATTTTTTTTCACTATTTTGAGGGGACTAGACGGAATTTATGGTTAGTGTTGTGAGATATTACTTTTTTAATTTCAGACTTCCTATGTAAATACTTGGATCAAGAACAATTTTCAACAATGAGCGACGAAAAAAAATTATACTATAAAACAAATTTCAGAGGACTTATCGCTGAGTTATGCTATGACATGCGACGCCCTCCAAAATCTAAAGTCTCTAATAAAGGAAAAAAAGTGAAAGGTAATTTCATATGAATTATAAAACGATAATAGTAATTTTACATCTCGGACTCGGTCGGTAAAAGGAAAGCTTTGCCGCTTCCTGACGGGAGCGGCAAACACTTTTCCTCTCAGAAACTAATCGGCAAAACTATTACCAACCTCGTCGCTCGATACGTGAAACATTGTACACAACTTGGACGCAAGCGTCCTAGTTACGTAATATCCTATTAATGTATTCATTGATCTTCAATTATTATTTTCCATGCATTATTTAGTTTTAGCGCTTTTGCTTTGTATTTGTTATAAAATACATACAATTTCAGATCAGAAAATGGCTCCAGCTTCAAAACAACCTGATGATGCCGATTCACAACGAATATCCAACTCCAATACTCTTTCAGCAGAAACAAGTACTTGTCATATAATATTGTACACTTTGTGTACAGTACATTTATCTATGCTTTGTTCATATGCGCATATTTTTTTTCAATTACATTATTCTTTCTGAGTAGAACTTTTCATTTACTTATACAATTCCCATAGCTGATGAATTTTACATTTCAGTCGATAATATGAACTCCCACCCAGAAGGCCATTTAAATGCTTCCTCTAAAAGAAGAAAGGCCCAATCATGCACTTCTCTTACAGATAATAGTAATGGTAAAATTATGAATATATGTTTGTTGAGTAATTCGTATCTTTTTTATTTCCATAATTTTTTTGTATTTCTCTATCCAGAATGAAATCAGTTTTTGATCATGCATATATCTGATTAGTTTAACATTTCAGGTGAAAATCTAAATTTGGAATCAGAAGGAAATTTTGAAACTTCACCTAAAAGAAGGAAGACCAAATCATGCACTTCTCTTGACCAAAAAATGCATCCATCTTCAAAACAAGATGATTCCAATCCACAAGGAACATCTAATTCTAGTACTCTTTCAGCAGAAACAGGTACTTGTTGTATAATTTTTATACTTTCTATACAGTTCATTTGTGTATGCTTTATTTATATGTTCCTTTTTTTAATTGCATAATTCTTTTGATGTTAAATTTTTTATTCAGATAAACAATCTAGGCTTGATAGTTACCATAATTCACGACTTTAACAGTTTTAGATAACACCGAAAATACTATGGATTCACAAACAGAAGATAATGATGAAACTTTATCTGATAGAAGAAAGCACGAGTCCTATACTTCTTCTGGAGATAATACTGACAGTAAAATCACAAAACTATTATTGTACAATTTTTATTTTTTACTTTTTTTCATATTTTTACAATTTATTGTTTCCTTTATGTTCTTGATATTAAATTTATAAATATGTTTTTTACAGATACTGAAGAGATACCAGATATTTCAGAACAATCGGATTCAGAAATCGAAGGTACATCATTTGTATGCTGTGCCTTTTAGCCTCTCTAGTTAAAGTTCTATAAAATTTCAAAAGTAAAAAATATTGTTTATAAAACCATATACTATTCAGATACTTTAACTGGGGATTATGATGATTTCTCATGAGTATTTATTGATTACAATTATTAATATTTTTTCAGATTTTGACAATTATCAAGATCCCACCGATACTGAAGAGGAGAAAACTGAGTAAAGAATGCAGGAGGATTAGCATTACTTAAAATTACAAAACGAAGTTTTATTTTCTTTTACCATAATATATTAAATTCATATATATAAATAAATATAGTTTTTAATTTAACATCTGTATACTCGTGAAATAAAATAATATATTTTTCATTTTCATTCCATCCTTCTAATTTGCAATCCTTCCATTACATTTTTAATTTTGTTTTAATGTTCATAATTACCAACTTATATAGAATCAATGTCTTCTTATGACACTAATTTTAATATAGTGGATCACATTTCCCTATAAACAGAAAATAATAAATCTTTACTGTACACATAATATGCTACACCCTTTTGAGTAACAAAAGGATAATTAAAAACTGCTAAACTCAAAAATTTCAAGATCACGGAAATTTCCGGTAGCAATTTAGGTTCATCAATACGATCAAGGCGGAATATTCCGGTTTGTCAATTTCCGACTGTAAATCCAAATCATTAACGTAAAATCCCAACCATGATCCAACAATTATAGGAAAATTCCGAGTACACGGACATGTCCGGTGTAGCAATTTAGGTCATAGATCAAGCCGGAATATCCCGCCTGTAAATCCGAAACATTAACGTAAAATCCCAATCATAATCCAACAATAATAGGAAAATCCCGAGTACACGGAAATGTCCGGTTTAGCAGTTCAAGTCTAAAATCAAGGCGGAATATTCCGACTGTAAATTCGAAACATTTATCGTAAAATCCCAATGAATTTCAATAACGATGGGAAATTCCGGTAACACGTAAAGCTATTTGAAACTGTACCGGAATCCTATCGGAAAAATACGTTTCATTTTACGATAAGCTCCGGCTACAAAGACAAATTTCAATCCGGAATAACCGGAACGTTAAACCAGGGTAGTTACATTACATTACCAATTCAAACGCGAAAACCAAGAATTTTATAATTTGATTTGTAATGAACACGTTACATATATTGAATTTTAAAATTCTTCAATTCATGCAAAATTTTAATAAAAGTGTCATTCGTTATAAATTAAAAACTAACGAAAAATTCGTTACTTTTTAAAAACGTTATATAAAACAACGTCATTTTTCGTTGTTTAGTTACAGAGTAATAAAAAAAACGGAATTATTTCGTTATTCGTTTTTTTAGTAAGAAAATAACGTTAACTGATAACGTAATATCGTTATACATAAAAATTTTGTTCATTTTTCTGTTTATTAATTTTTTAAAATCACACCAATACATTCCAGAATTTTATAAATTAAATACAAATAAATGTTTCTAATTTAATTTTTCCAATTAAATTTTTTTATATGTTTCATATATAATCCGGATATAATCCATATATGAACCATATTTAATTCATATATGCACTGTATATAATCCATATATAACCCATGAATGGAACATATATGATTCACACAGGTTCTATAAATATATGGCTCAAATATAAAACATAAATGGCTCATATTAGTTCTATACATATGGCCTATATATATGATATGGAACAGAATGCCACATATTATTTGTTTATTTTTATCTATCGGTTTTTGTTTATTATATTAAATTTTTTAAATTTTTAATAATATATTGACCTGGAACTTTTTAAGTACGCATAAAATTATTCAACCTTAATTAACCCTTAATTAGTCGCGCCTGTGTTTTCTTCAAACGTATTCGCGTGGCGCCTGTCATGCGCCAAAATGAAAAGTGACCAATAT
>JABFPD010000580.1:0-10939 GCA_022817545.1 Cremastobaeus sp. ZL-2020 | reverse complement strand
AGTGGACTTATTCCACTTTAGCACTGACCCCTCCATATTATGAAACAAGTAAACTTGAGACTGCTGTTTCTTAAGCAGCTGCCGTATTCTGCCCTGTTGTATTGAAATAATAATCATAATCACAATCCCCCTTGCCGCATCTCCAACATCTGGGATTTTTAAATGATTTATTTTTCTAGTGTAGTATTGGATGTTAACTTCGATGCTTTTTATAATATTTGTATGAAATTTATTTTAAACATTATTTGTTACTTATAAATAATAGAATGGCTAGATGGTTAATACTTGTATTAAATTGTTAACCTTTTGGGGAATGGCATTATTTCAACGAGTTTTTATAATTTTTAATAAGATATAAACTTTCAATTTGAAGCTGAACATGAAAAATTCAAGATGAAGGGTGCTAAGTGGCGATTAATAATAATAATGTTCAAGTATTTTCCAAGTATGATGAAATTTAGTAAATACTTTCACTTTGTGGTAAAATCGAAATTCGAACAAAGAAAAACCTCTGTTTTTATTTATGGTAATTGTTAATCCTGGTTAGCTTTAAACTTGAATTCGTTGACCTTAGATAAATTGGAATTGCGCGTGCCTCAAAATACTTATGGTAACAAATTTGTCAGTATTATTCCACGACCACTAAAACTAGGCCCCGCGGTCCGCTAGAGGTGAAGAATTGTTTACGTTTGATTTTCACTGTTGTATTTTATATTTAAATGAATAATTGCTACGTTGAAGTAACTAGTTAGTTTTGGGTCAATGAGGACCACAGATGACTGTGTTATTACACGATTAAAAAGGATTCAAGCAGATGATAAGCAGCTGCCTCTAAAGCCAACTTGTTTCGTTTCAGGCACATTTAAACACATGCAAACACGATGCGGTACCTTGCAATAATAAATGTGGTGCAATGATTCCACGGGTACTTATGGAAGACCATTTAAAATACACATGTGCTCAAAGAAGGGCAAGATGTGAATTCTGTGCCAAAGAATTTACAGGTCATAGTTTAGAGGTAAAACAAAATAACAATTTTGTATGCATACAATAAAAGAATTGTTACAATCTTAAATACGAACTCTAGTATTATATTACTTTTTGTCATTTTTTTATCTTTATATCAGAACGTAATATCAGGTGTAATATTTATTAAAGGGAAATTAATTGAATAATTACAATTGAATTTGTGTGATTTGATTACAGAAACATAGCGGGACATGCGGATATGAACCTCTGTATTGCGAGAGCAAATGTGGTATGAAAGTTCAAAGGAGACATATGGGCCAGCATAAGTTAGGTGAATGCGCTAAAAGACTAGTTGCCTGCCGATACTGTAACAAAGAATTTGTATTTGACACGCTCAGTGCTCATCACTTCAAATGTGGACGATTTCCAGTAGCGTGTCCCCACCGTTGCGAAACTGCAGTTCTTCCGAGAGAGGAATTAGAAATCCATCTGAAAGACCACTGCACAACACACCTGCTGTCTTGCTCCTACAAAGACGCCGGCTGTCGATTCAAGGTATTCAATCATTTTCTCTTATTAGTATTTTTTTACTAAAAAACCAGAGACAATTAAATAAACAACCTTCCGATTACCAATGCGGGGTCCCCATTCCACTGGACCGCAATCATCGTTTTTTTGAAAATTCATATGTGGCAAATTTGTATTTTATTACAATTGGGACATACATTTATATACTTATTCAATAATGTTATATTATATGGTTTACTTTAGTTGCACATATGGACATATGGCAATGAAATTCATCAACCTTTAAATTCAATTTGTAACATTTTAAATGCGTTGCTATTTACTAAAATACTTCTAAAATACTTTGGACCCCCTTGGGAACATTTGTCACAACCTTTAGCTTGGTAATCAAAAGCTTAATTATGGATGTTAGGTCGTTGAAGAAGTGCTTTTACAATCAAAATTTTAAATTACAGGGAAATCGATTATTATTAGATAAACATTTAGAAGAAAACACCAAAATGCATCTAGGTTTAATGTGTAGTATGGTAACTAAACAACAGCATCAAATAACCAGTCTGAAATCAGCGATCAGTAAACTGTCTCTAAATTACACGGGTACTTTGATATGGAAAATTACTGATTATTCTGCTAAAATGATAGAAGCAAAATCCAAAGAAGGCATGGAACTGGTCAGCCCACCATTTTACACTAGTCAGTACGGATATAAATTACAGGTAACCGATTTTTCTCAGTCATATTGAAAAATTACATCTTTCTCGTTGAATATCAATTTGCGCGTGCACTTATATTGTTTGTTTTCAAATAAAAATACCAAAATTCAATTACAGGCATCGATATTCTTAAATGGAAATGGTACAGGAGAAAATAGTCATATATCCATCTACATAAAGCTTCTACCTGGAGAATACTATGCACTACTGCTTTGGCCTTTTTCTCATAGTGTATCTTTTACAATATTTGACCAAACCACAGTTGCAGACAAGGCTTGTAATATTGTTGAAAGCTTTATTCCAGACCCAACGTGGAAAAATTTTCAAAGACCAAGCAGAGAACCAGATTCTCTAGGATTTGGTTTCCCAAGATTTGTCTCCCACGAAATGATCAAAAAACGACACTTTGTCAAAGATGACACTTTATTTATTAGAGTTAAAGTTGATCCTAGCAAAATTGTAGCTGTATAGTAATCGATTGTGTTCATAAATAACATTCGAATAAGTAAATATTTCGATACGGCATTATATTGCGAAAGCTGACAACGTGACAACCTCTTATTTTGTACCAATTTGGTTTCGTTGATTTATTCCAACTAATTAGAATATCAATTACCATTGTTTGCTTTCGTAACTTAATGAGACATTAATATCAAATTGTTGATCTCAATGGTATTTTTTTATTCTTGAACCATTTCCCACTACTATGCGATCTACAATTTTTCAGTATTTATTACAACTATGCTGAGAAAAATAATCAATGTTAACTCTTCGTAATTTGACTGCTCGATTGAAATGAAAAGGGTGCTTTCTTCCTTTACATAGAATATTATACATTGTATAAAAAAATATATAAAATTTATTTTGTATACTGAAAATACTTCGAGCTCGATCTAATCGATGTAAATAAGCTTGTAAAAATTACATTACATTTTTACGAAATTTCAATATTTTAAGACCATATTCGTATTTAAACATACTCAATATGAGATCCAAATTCAATATTAACAGTTCATATTATTATATATAAATTAATGGTACCCAGTTTGAACGTTACTAATGTAACTTAAAAAAAGATGAAGCATACGAAATATGTATGTATATTTTTTACATATTTTTATGGCCTTTCATTAAAACAATAATGAACCCGCATTATATTGTATGTGGTATTATATATCGCTCTAGCCACCACCATATGCACAAGGTAGTAGAGTAATACATAATAAAAGCAAGGGCGGTTGTAGCATAAATTGGGGGGGGGGGCTTTGTATACATCGATATCTATATATGTGTAATATATATGTATACAATATATATATGATAAAAATGAGACTTTAAAGGCTCATTTTTATTATTGAGATCATGGACCTAACAGCCCCCCCTCCAGATCTCTTACTGAATAAAATACATAAAATAATGTATTATGTAGGCAATGTTATTTTGAAATTGATTATTGTATACTAGAAAAAAACTAAGTGGTCAAAAATTTGAACTGACATGCTTTATTCTCACTGCGACAGCGTTATATATAATATGAAATCGCCTTAAAACAATTAAATTATTATTATAGAAGATACACTTCTTATGCGATCACTATAGATAAATATTTTTATCAGGGGCTTATCAAGGTCGATCATAGTTGAGGGGACATAAAGTGCTAACATTTTTACCATTTTTTGAGAAATTCTTTATTTTTAGACTTGTGCGTCTTTTCATGCGATAATTTTTCTCAGCATAGCGAGGAGAATAGGTTTAGACGTTATTTATACCATTGTATATTATATTTTGCGAACAATAACATACATTGATAATTTTTATACTGTGTTTTTTATTTCTCATCATACCCATTTTTAGAATTTTTAATTGTACAAAGATAAATATTAAATTAAATATTTTTGATAAAAACTTATACATTATTTATTTAATTATTTATATGTCTAAAGAAGATGATGTTACGAATTGATGAAATCAAATTTAATCTTTAATATATGGCTTGAAACCAATTGAAACGTCAAACCATGATAATAATTATCTTGAAGAATTTCCCCACAAAGGCTTGTCTTGGAGAGGGATGTAGACAAACATAATTTAACATTGTTTAGTATAGCTTGTGACAAACAAGTGCAAAGAAAAGGGACTTTCCATATGGTGCCATAAAACCAAGCATAAAACTCAATAAAGTTTTCAAAGCTACAAACCCACCTTGAATGTTGAATTCCCAGAAAGACTGGTCCTTTTTAATTTTCTTCTATGCGGGTCCTATTGTGAAGTTCCGTCAGGTTTAGCTTTCTGGCCATTTTTATGACGGGTCATTTAACAGCTGCTCTTCATACACTAAAGGATAGTTACCGTGCGGTGTGACTTTTGATTTTTAGATAATATAACAAACAGCATTGAAAATTTAATTTTGTGCATATTTCTATCATAATTATCCTAAATATTTCAATAATTATATTCTCACATAGATTTCTCCACTTTTAAAGTCATTTCTGTAGCCCAAAATAAACCTAATTGAAATATTGTTTTGTCAATCCTAAAATGTTTTTTAAAATTACTATATTTTAGAAAAGTTCTAACATCATATTTTTTACAACTGTACAAATGAAAATTATAGAAACTGAAGGGATCGAAGGTCAATGTAAATACAATAATATAATCAAAAACTTTGGTAAATATGTAATAATTTATTTGAAAATAAACATTTATTATAAAATAGTATATAATTCTATGATACAAACGCATATACTAATTAGCTCATGAAGATGATATCATTTTGAACATCCATGACTATGAATATGGCCATGACTTTCAATTATCTGCCTGAGTATATGGATGTGTAAATACTGGATTCCAAAATCCTAAAAATTAAAGTTACGATATTGGTAAATAATTAAGTCTTATTACTAATATATCATTGTATGTAACTGATTAAAATAAATTCAATCTTTCGATACTGTGTTTATTAATTTTGCCAAGCACAAAAATATACTCGCTTATTCTCGTACATTATGCATTCACTAATTCAAGTAACGAAAGGTTGAAAAAAGTAATAACATTGAAATGTTATTATTACTTTGAATAGAAAAAGAAAATAACGTTGAAAAACAACTTTTGTAGAGAAGAATTAAAAGTACCTTCAGGCGTATTGGACCTTTGATTGAATTTTGATCGGTGACGGGAACAATCCTTTATCATCTTCTTTATTTCAGCGTCTGTGTAGCCCATGCCTTTATAAAACTGCAAACATATGCATTAATCAATTTTAGTTTCCTAGCACTGAAAACATTTGATATTTGACGCTACTGAACTAAATTGTCTTATCGGCTGTAATTTAATATAAGTTATGACAGTTGAGCCGGGACTTGAAAAGTTAAGACAATTTAATTCGGGCCACCGATTTATTGTATTACACATTCAAAATATAGAATTTGTTAATGTAATACTTTCTAAAACAGTTATGACAGAACGTTTAATGAACTACATAAAAAAATAATAAAAATCTAATCAATTTCGTACACTGGTCTATCAAACAAGTTTGGTAATATTTATTGCAATTATTGAATTGTTAATAAATAAACATTTGAATAAAATTGTTTTTCAATTTATTTACCCCTTCACAATCTTTGCAGTCCCACCCGTTTAATTGGGCCCTTGCAACTTTCCCACGGACAGTTGGTCCAACGTAAGGGATAATTTTTTCCTGCGGTCTAAAATTAGAAATATATAAAAGAATTATATATATATGTTAGAACTAAATGAAATGTTTAGTTAACGAAGGAATCAAAATGAAAATAAAATACAAAATTGCTTATTACTTTGTTTGTTGAACTGAAGTCTGCTTGTCAGCGCTGGAACGATCTGATGTATTATCTAAAATGGCTTTTTTCATTTGCTTTAACCGGCACTCTTCTACTGGAGAAAAGAAGGTTTCATCATTCAACGTGGCTGGCTCGTCAATCATACTTTCATCTGTGAGCTTCCTTTTATTTTGATTACTCAAGTTTCCGGAGGTGTACGGTACAACAAAATATCCTTTCTGAGGATTTTCTTCACAGTTGTCTTCGGCTTTTGACGTTTTCGAAACACTATCAAAATAAGTGTCTTGTTGCATAGGCTCGGGAAATAAATCTTTTTTCACCTGTATTTTCAAATGTGGAAATATATTTTTTCGCTGGGATTTGGAAGTCCGTAGAGGAGTTATGGGTGCACTTTCATCGTTGTATGTTGGATTATCACAGTCGACCGCCGAGTTGTTTGGCAAGGGTTCTTTCGAGCCAACATCCCAACTAGTACTGAATTTGGTGTCATCTAGAGTGAACAGTGTTGGAGATTTCTTTTTCACGGTCTTTAAAGACAGTTTACTTTGCACCAATTTACGACCATCTTTTGAAATTTCAACTTTTGAGCAGTCAGGTTTATTAATGACTAACTTTTTACACAGCTGGGTTGGTTCAATCAGAGTTGGACTATCTTGGTGATTCTCATTGTCAATTGAATCGATAATCGATACAGAATCATTTAATACAGACGACTCATCCAGTTTTGCAGCTGGTACTGCTTTCGGGAATCCAGCGCTATTAGTATCTTTGTTTATTGCTTTTACAAACTCATCATCTGGCAACTCATTTTCTTTACAGCTCTGTTTCAGTTCAGAAGACAGGTTAGCACTCACATTGATAGACTTGTTTGACATATCTCTTCGTCGTCGACGACGTTTCGAAAATATAGGACTTTTTATCTGAAATGTCAAGAATGATTATTATTTATCAGATGCATAATCTCAAAACGAAACAAAAAGAGAAACTCAACAGGCTCGTTGACAATTACCAATACATCCTGGTTTGCTGGTTTAGATCTGTCAGTAGATCTGGGAGTATGCAGTTTTCCCTCAACTTCACATTTTGGTTTCTTAGGCGTTAATACTGGCTCAGAATCAGAGTTGAAATCTAAAATTTCCGAATCATTGTACTCTCCTGCTGACATTACACTGCTTGAAGTGTTGCTGCTTTTGTTTGCAATTTCTTCTTTCATGGTAATATCTTTCATTGGAACATCAACATCTTTAGCTTTTACAGTTGATGAACTGAAAGCAAAATAAATATAACATACAAATTACAATACTACTATACTTATATTATATCTAACAATATATCAATTTAAAAAAAATATTCATTTGATATTAATCCTCTTGCTTACACTTGATGCTGATTTGAATTTTTACTGCTTGGATTATTTTTGTTGTTTAATGGTGGGTCCTTTGCATTTAGATTCTGCATATACTTTACAAGAAGTAAATGATCATCCCACAATTCTGAAAAAAAATTATATCACAAGTATTTTATTTGGTATTCACAAATAAAAACCATTAAAATATCCATTTAAAACATCAATTTTGCAAAAATAATCATTTGTGATAAAAATAAATAAAAATATCATTACAATTTTAAATAAACCGCAACTCTAATTTTGGGACAAAAATAATGTAAGTTTATGAGTAAACAATTAAAACAAATATCAACAAATAGAGAAATCTATTATAAATAGATCAAATTATTACAAACTTTAAATTTGTTTGATATATTAGAAAAAAATTTAACATTTTGTTGAATTTGTTTATTTATAATTTTGTTCTGTTAAAGAAAGATAATAAAAAAATGATACATTTCAAGTATGACCACAATGTCAATTTTTTATATTTATTTAAAATTCAAAGTTCATCTTTGATTATAAACAAGATACAAAATTTGTCAAGATATTATAATATGGGTCTCCTTAATTTTCCTTGGTTTTAGAGTAATGACATATAATTAAAATTAAAATGTAATCCTTCAAGCTGGAACAGCACACCTCAGGTATAAGGTATGCTCAAGTATTAAAAGTTTACTCAATCACTGTCAAATAATGAATGAATGAATTGACTTCTGCATTTAGAACGAAATTTCCTAATACGTTTTCCTCAACGAGTCTGAACAGGAAAACGCCCAATTTTTTCACCATTTTATATTTAATTTCATCACTTGGTAGAATTTTCTTTCTGCTTTAATAATTCTATTAAAAATTTTAATTCCTATCAATTGAAGACATTTTGATAAAAACATGGATAATTATTATATTATTATACTAGTAAAATTGTAATAGAGATAGAGAAGTTACCAAAATAGAAAGTACAGCAGGTAAGCTATGAAGAAAAATAAGGAAATAAATCCGAAAGCAAGCCAAATCCATTAAGGACACATGCTGGCCATATTTGAGGAGAAAGTAAATATAAATCAGCATATATTTAAATAAAGTTTCATCATTTATGTATGTATTATGTTATCTAACGAAGTAGCTAAAATTTTTCTGATATAATATGGTAAAAATCTAGTTGACGGACGATAATTAGTTTAGCTGCAGAAAAAAGACATGGTATCTGAACTAACGAGACCAAGTTGAACCAAAAACTGAGGTATATTTTGCTAAAAAACTAACAAAACTAACATACTTTGTTGCTAGCACTGAAAATAGCTGTCAGATATGCAGCTAAATAAAGTATCGTCCGTCAACTAGAGTTTAGCCCTAATTAAATATAAACACTTACTTTCGTATTGATAACGTAGTTTTAATACAGTCCGCAAGAATTTTTGTTGTGAACTTTTAGCCAATTCATACTGAAGGTCGTATTGCATTAATACAGCAGCCATAATTTTTTCCACTTCTTTTCTTTATATCAAATCTTAAATGTGGAGCTCGTTGTTTCAATTAAAGTCGTACCTCCTGTTATATGAAATCACTATTTGTAAACATTAACTGAACATGAACATACACTATTAACATTCAACAGCTGACTCTGATGCGACTGACTGCTGCGACTACTAAAACTAAACTAACGGTTAAAACGTGGTTAGGAATATACAATTTATACAACTGCAACCATAACCTAACCATAACTCAGCGAAAATAACCTCTATGAGTTCCTGTTCCTCACTCATCTTTATATAATCATCTTTTAATAATAATAATAAGTATATTAAAAAACACCAATGTTTATATTGGAATCACCATTGACAAATAATACAAAAAGGGCAAAAATAAACATAATAAAATAATGTAATTCTAATGTTAAATATAATAAATTAACCATTTTTGAAAATATTTATAATTGTTAACATTTTTCAATCGCCCGCAATTAATTAATGGCGTTCCAGAAATATACAATTTTCTTAATTAATATAAAGGATAAACAATTGAATTCACATAAATGTATCCTTTATTAATCCACAGGACTTGAAGTTGGCACAACTGATTAAAATTAATTTATTCAGTTGTGCTAAATAAATTATATTCAGCTATAATTTATTCAGCACATAATATAAATGATAAATTATAAAGTAATTTAAGTTACTATTAAAATTCTTCATAAACTTTTAAAATTATTTAAAACTATAAACTGTTTACAGAGCAGAAATAAATTTATTTTGCACTCAATCACAAAGCTCGGTTAAGTCTGTGTCTTCAAACTTCCTTTTAAATTATATCTTTCTTTTTAGTAGGGTACTTGAATAACTTTGTTAGAAAAATCAAAATAATATTACAATGAAAAATTATGTTTATACAGAATTAATTTTCAAATTAGTATTTTAATTAGTGTAGAATCTGAAGAGAAAAAATTGGTTGTGATAATGCTAACTTTCTAATAAAATTGCTTTGTATTTTTCAGTAAAATATAATTATATAAAAAATATTAATGATTGGTAGTAAAATTAAAAGCCAAATTTCAGTGGACAATGAAAATGCCCACGACCATGATTACAGCTTGAAGCCAGCTTTTATTTATATGTGGTTAACCCTTTCAGTCACGACTTTTTCTGCAATGGTTTATCATCAATTTTGCTTTATTTTTATTGTTTATGTAATTTTAAATGAAATTTCACCAAAAATAGAAAACAAATTTTTTCGTGATTTTTTTAAATAAATACGGATATTCTATGCTGAATTACATATTTTTGTTTAATCTATAGATCGTAGATAATATGTAGAGCCATTTGGTTTTACCTAAATTCATTAATTGGCATGTTTTTTTTTTTAATTTTGTTTGTAAAATTCAAATGTGTCCATTATAATAGACGCAGTGACTGAAAGGGTTAATTTACGGAGCAATGTTTTTAATTTTTTTTAAACGATAAGAAAATTTTTGTATAGGATATTTGTATATAGAGTTTACGAAACAAGTTCCTCCTATGGGAAATAGGATTAAAATGATATATTATATTGAATAAAAAAATAAAAAACAGTTCTTTTGGATGAATGAGTTTGTTGATATTTTCCATAGCACTACATGTGCATGCAAGTATGAAAAACTGAATCAACATAGAGCAACGGACAAATAAAGGACGCGTTGCAGTTTGCAGAAGACTTTGTTTTTTTATTGTGAATAACCATAAAAATATTTACATTGCATTCCATAAATACTCGAACTAAACGCGGTCGTAAATAATGTTACATAGCTTAAATAAATTATAACCCAATCGGGAATACTTGGCATCAGCGATGTGCCTATTAAATGTAGAAATTATCACTAAGGATACAACGCACTAACAAAAATATCCTGTTATACCAAACTGGTGATCTTAGAGTTACTAGATTAATAATTATAATACATGTACAGAAAGTAGAAAGAAAAGAGTAAGGTGTTGGAAAATAAACCAAGATTGAATCCTTGCATAAAAATTAGTCAACGCTTATCACAG
>JABFPD010000579.1:0-10945 GCA_022817545.1 Cremastobaeus sp. ZL-2020 | reverse complement strand
GTAAACAATGTAACAGTTCAATTGTGAAGCCTACTTTAGATGCTTACTGGAATCTTTGTCAGACATTTCTGAAGTGTACAAATGAAATACACTTCTGGTTTCGCTTCTTTTTTCACTCTGCGTGTCGTCATCCACCATAGTTTGACACTCGTAGTGAGTTTTCCACACATGCAGCATGTTTTTCAGTGTTGTAAGTGCTTCTTCTCCCCCTATACTATGCAGTTCTAAGTGAGCTTTGATATATAAAAAATTCAAATTATCAGGGTATTCTAGTAGTACACTGTTGATCACGTCGAGAGCTTCGGTGTATTTCTTCTGTGCAGTAAGCAGTAAGGCAAACAAATGCAACGAGGGTATATGATGGAACCTCAAGCTCAGAGCGATTTTTACATGAATTAAACCTTCGTTTATTTGCCGTTTCGATGCATATTCGTGTGCTAAGTAATACTCGGCTAAGTGGTCGTTAGGGTCACTTAGTTGAGCTCTGAAAATGACAAAATTATTGAAAATCTAAACTATTTTTATTTTCTATTTTTGTCAATAGACTATTTGCAAAATTGTTCTGAATTAAAAAATAGTTTCAAAAACTAAATTTTGATTCTTACAATGATTAAACATTATAATAAATCATATATTATGTAAATTATTTAGTAGTCGGTTTTGACTTCTTTATCATTACAGATAGTAAATTATCATTAAATTTTTAAGGGCCAAAATATTTTGCTGCCTTACTTGATTATCTGATAGTCAAATAATGTTTTTGTAAATACATTTGTAAATATATAATATTGTTATTTCTATATAAAATTTAAATTTATAAGTAAAAATGTACATAATTATTATAATGTTTTTTATTACATATTGCATACTATAAAATTCAAATGAATCAAATGATTTTTAATTAATTTGCTTTAGAAGAAATTAAACTATTTTCTATTTAAAATAATTTGGCTATTATGGCTTGAAATATTATTGAGTTGAATTGATTTCTAACGATCAAGTCATAGTGAATGCACTTACTTATGAAAATAATCAAGAGCAGTGTTGTCTCTTTTATGACTAGCCATTGAAAACATACTGTAACCAATACCAATGTACAAGTAGCACCTGGATTGTAGTCCTTGAGGATTCGCGTTCTCTTGTTGCAGTGCCTTTTTACTCCACTCGATTCCCTCCTGAACCTGTTACGAAAATTACTCCAATTGAATCAATTGCAATTGTTGCGATTTTAATGTTTGAAATAAACATTTGAAAAAGTACCATATTAAGTTGTTCATAACAGAGTCTCGCAGCTAGCAAGTAAGGCATCACTTTTTGTGGGGCGAGTTTAATGACGACCTGCAAAACTGTGTATGCGTGGACATACCTCTCCAAGTTAATTAAACATAACGCATACTGTATCCAAACGTGAATTTCGCCATGAGAAAATTTCATGGCTCTTTCGAAGGACTACAAAGCAAAATTTAAAAATGTTAAAGTTTAACAGTTGTTCCTAGTGAAAATGAATTGTTATTGTTGAATGGGTTATCACCTCGTGTAAAAGATCTACTTGATTCCATCTAACAACGACTAATGAAAGAAGGTCATAAACAGCGGTTGCGTTTTCAAAGGCTCGTTCCCTTGCTTCTTTGAACTCTTGAGACTGACTTAGAACCGCGTCACGAACTGCCATAGCCTCGCTAATTAGTAATAAAAGGATTATTTCTTCGTTTTCATTGCTCGGTACAAACATATTTAGTCCAGTATATTTTTTAGGTTTCCATGGAGATTCTGAACAACTATTGACATTGTACTGATTGATTTTTCGAGTGCTTGAGCCTGCAAATAACAGTTTTTGTAATTGTCATTCAATTACAGATAGACTAACTTGACTGTTGAAACAACTGTTTGCTTATGTATACCTGCATTGATATCAGGTGGACTATATGAAATGCCACGAACACCACGTAGAATTAATTCTGCAAGTTGCCTAGTCAATGTCAGTCGCAAACTTTGAGTGGCAGTAGACTCCACTGCACTCAATATTACCCTATAACATAGTATTTCTCATAAAAAATCTCAGAAACTGATAAGAAAAGTTTATAAATTAGTCACAAATACGATACCTATAACGATCAATAGCATTTTTTATGTTTTTTGTTTGAATGTACAGTGCTGGAGCTCTTTGCATTGCCGTTTCCAAAATCGGCCCTATTTGCTTGATGTAATTGAATGATGGTTGGGGTGAATAGGAACCTGTAAAATACCATAGTAATTAATCAAATATGCACACTTTACTACAGTCATTTTTAACTCACCATTTTGTTGTTGCCCAAGTATCCGATCTTGTTCTTGCAAATAGAGCAGTGTCAAGTCGCCGGCAACCTCAAAACAATTGATCATCTGATCCTGCCATTCTGTGAGCCTATATTTTGATCGTGAAGTAGGTGGCGTTTTCTCTAAACAGAGTCCTGCAAACGAAATTCACATAAATAAACAATCTTCTATGATGCTTCTAGAAACGGTTTATACAAAATTAACATTTCAACAGCTATTTAAAAAATGTTTATAACTTTTTTTTACTAAAGGACAAGTCTTTCCCTTCAGGAATTGTGGTATTGGTATAGAATTTTTTTTGACAACTATAAACATAGTTATAATAATTAATATAGTAATGATTACATCACAATAATTTGATTCTCAACACTTGAAATTCCTGCTTACATCTTTCATATTACATATTTTTATTTGCAAAAATGTATGAAATTTTTTATATAACTTCTTGAATAAAGTACTGGAACATTATACAATCTTATTTTCATAGAAATAAGTATCAACAATAATTATTTATCAAAGCTTCAAGTTTTTGCTTTACTTTTTGTC
The DNA here is from genome assembly GCA_022817545.1 of Cremastobaeus sp. ZL-2020. NCBI lineage: Eukaryota > Metazoa > Arthropoda > Insecta > Hymenoptera > Scelionidae > Cremastobaeus > Cremastobaeus sp. ZL-2020. The sequence continues at coordinate 8,083 of JABFPD010000579.1, read as the reverse complement.
AGTAGAAAAAATGCAGCAAAATTTTTAATTTTTCATCCAATTTTGTAGTTTGAAGGAAATGCGTATTATCTATTATATTTTTAATAAATTGACTATGCCAAAATAATGCAATAATTTGAATATTTTTTCTATGTTACTACAGTAATATTGATTATAATAGAACTTATTTTCATTTATATTTTTATTTGAATCGTAATTAAATTGTTGCAAAATATGTAAAATTTCATAGGTTAATTTATGGAGAATATAATAGAAAATATGTTTTTTCTTTAAATATCAAAATTGAATGGAAATTAAAATTTAGCTGCATTTTTTCTAGTGAAAAATATACCAAAGATTGTAAGTGTTGAAAAATATTGTTAATATTTATTCCTATGAAAATATAATTATATAATGCCTCCAGGCCTCATTTAACAAGTTACATAAAAAATGATATAAATATTTGCAAATAAAATCAAAATTCAATATATTTTTTATCGCATGTTCTCCTTCCCCTCACCACACAACTATAAGGAACTAAGAATACAACTGTCATTGAATATTATTATGTTGCTTATTATCAGCGAATCATTTGATGACATCTTTATGTGCAATAGTAAGCTGTTTACATTAATAACGAAATGCCAGCCTCACATGTAGACAGCATTGCATGTACCTTTAATAGCAAAAGATTCGGCTATTATCCTCAAGTTCCTTGACGGTAAGGGCTTTTCTGTGAGAGTTTGCAATTCTGCTTCTTGATAATGGAATAGAGCTTCAGAATAGGACCCCATCGCATAATACAGTTTGCCCAAAAGGAGGTGAGCATCCATAGCCTGTAACTAAGAAATGTTAACTCAATAACTAGTTAGACGATCCAATTGTGACAGGATTGTCAGTGTTCGTAAATTACTTGTTTGTCCTTTTGGTTTGCTACGGATAGCAAAAGCTTTGCAGTGTCCGCTAGTCCTGCTTTTGCTTTCAAGATATTTGCATCGGTAGGTGGTGTCTGCTCCAGGAAACTTTCTAACTTACTTTCAGCACTCAAAAAATTTGCTAGACATTCTGCAACAGATTAGAATCAACGTGTCAAATACATCAGTTACAATATAACAGACAGATTTCATTAATCGAATCGATTGTTTGTAGTTGCAATGACTTCTCTTCTGAATTCAATATAGAAATACTCAAACAGAAGAAATAAAGCAATGACTTTTGAAAACAACATTGACATTTAAAAACCGTTATTATACTCGGTGATAAAATATCATTGTATGACATCATGCACTTACATCTGTATGTTTAAAAAAAAGGACACCTCGAAAATGGGTGTCAATATTTAAATCTGAATAATAACGCGACAAAAGGAACATAACCCAGTTATGAAGCAGTTGCAGTGAGTAAATGAAAGAAAAAGAATAAATACGAATAAACTGGGCAAATACAATACCATTGCTCGGATAAGAAACTTTGAGCTGGTCAGCTAATTCCATAACCTTCGTCCAGTTGCCTTCTTCCCTGCATTTGTCGATTTCCGACTCGATCCGTAACGTCTGTGTTTTCGTCCCGAACATGTTGCTTTCTTTAATACTGTTCTCGTTAAATAATAATAAATTAAATGTAAGCTTGAACCTAACTTATAGCACTACTTGACACCTGTCAATATCTAACGTCTAAACAGCGCAACTATATCACGACTCACGACAAACAGCTGAGTGTCCGAAGTTGGCTGACAGCAATAAACGGGCAGGTCCAACAAGTTTTCCCTGTCCCACGCGCCGTGTCTCTTTTTCGTGCGCGTGAGACGAGGACGAGACGATAATTTGCGGACGTCGCATTGGACGCGTCTCTCTCACTCTTGCAGAAAAAAGAGGGAGACGGGAACAGGTGTCTTCGGAACACTCGTGTAAAAATGGTTCAAGTGAACAGATTTTTGAAACCTAAGGCAATTGAATTTATTTACGTTCGGTTTAATGGTTTAATTTACATGCTGATGACACAACACTGATAACGTTATCGCCTGTTTTATTATCAACCGTAATAAATTGTCGAGCTCGAACTGAGACGGAATTGATGTCCGTTATTTTGTTTCCTTTCCAATGATTTCCTAGATCTGGCAACGCCGACAGGAGATAAATGTTCGTAGATAAATGCAAATAAAAACAGTGCTTTTTGCGACTTTTGTGAGACGCGCGCGACAATCGGAATCGACTGCATGCGTTTCGCTTCTCACCTCGGGTAATTGCAGCGCGATGCCGCATCGCATTAAGCGTCTAATCAACAAAACCGTGATTGACACCGAAATAAATAGTTCTCTCCGCTCGTCGTCCACGGTAATCGGCGTAATCGCAGTCGCCGCACTTCAGCGTCTCCAGCCGACAGGGAAAAAACACCGCTAGAAATCATCGCGGCAAAACTCGAGCTCCGATAGTCGTTGGTCGCTGCTTGCGAACGCGAAGATGCACAAGTTTCGCCTCCTCGACCTCTCGATCCCGCTCTTCTTCTTGTACTTGTTGGTCATCCAGCACGCGACACCTGCTGCCATCGGCAATAATAAACAGGGATTGTACTCCGATTCCGATGACATCGTGCTGCTCAACGCGACCAACATCAAAGCCACTGTTTACGGCAGCCAAAACAGTTGGCTCGTCGAATTTTACAGTAGCTGGTGCGGACACTGTCAGAGATTCGCGCCCACTTGGAAAACCCTAGCTAAGGACATTCTCGGTATAGTTTCCGCAGTTTCTCGATTATCAACATAAAATGCCTGCTCACTTTTAGTCCTTTTCACTGCTCACCATCAAATTACAGATTTATATATATTTTTTATTTATTATACATTTTTTTGTAATATTTATTTTTATTTATTTATTACCAATAGGCAAAATGCTTAATTACATTGTATAATTTGCAAAGTATAGAAAATGCTTGTGCTTGTTTGCTTAATAATATTTTATTCATATTTCCATAGCATTTGTTTCAATTTTTCAGTAATATTTTATTTTATATTATATTTATATAAAAAATAAAAGACCCTATTAATGATCACTTTTATAAAAGTTCACTTTTATACTGCAGATTTCACTATTGAAACTAAATAATTTAACTAAATTATATGGTTTAAATAATAGCATGAGTTTTAATCTCTATATCTGTAACAATTTTGTTATTTATTATTCCTTGTTTAAATTAAAATAATAAATACTAATAGGGTTCTGGTCACTAATTGAGTATTTTACCTTAGAAGATAGAAGAAACTTTTCAAGAATCTTAAATCAGTAAATAACAAGTTTTTCCAAATGTTCCAAGTAATTACACTGGAACAAAGCTAATGGTCCATGAATTGTTTTCGTCTATTGTTTGTCTCAGACTATCAAGGTGGAAAGTCGAGAAGCCAGAAAAAATGTTACGTTAAATTGACTTTTAATGTTTACAATTTGCACCAATATTGAAACTTGAATTCCATCTCGACTTTTTATCGCACAGTTTGATGACACAAACCTGCCTTTTCATCGCTGCTATTTAATTAGCATTGCTCACAAGCTGTCAAGTGAGACCTGGTATTTGAGATTATAGATTATAGCTTGAAAAATGAATGGATCAAGAATAATTGAACTGATATATTGTTTATCTTCTGATAAAAGCTAAACTTTAATCTGTACTATATTTTGTTATTAAATATACACACATTTTTATTGAAATTAAATAATTATCAGTGTCAGTAAACAACAAAATGTAATGCTTTTTATTATTACAGTCGGTAAAACGTTGTTTTGTTTATAAAAGTGCTAATATTTATTCAGGGTATGAACGATTTGCTTGTTGACAAGGAAGTCAACTTTGAAAATGTTTGTTTATTTATTCACGATTTCAGTACACAGCAATTGACTTGAAAAATTGTATCAAAAGCTTCAAAAGGACTTTGGAATGTGTCGGAAGTATTTTTTCCTGAAATGTGCGCGACAGCTGTTTCAAACATTCATGAAAACTGCTTGAACAGTTTCAATTCTTTTTTGAAACATGTATTTGTCATTCAGAATAAATGTAATGCAAATTTGGATTAAAATGAGCCCAAAATATGATTGATTCAATTACACAAGTACATAATATACTAGTCGACTCTTGTACACCTGCAACGACTCGAACCAAATGAAATACATTCAGTCATTATGTAAATGATGCCTTAGAGTTAATAAGCAGTCAAATTTTGTACATTTCCTTTGAGTTTTTGTGCTTTACATATATAGTTGAAATTTAATTGACGAGATGAATCATGATGAAATAACCAGATTTTTTAAATGCTACTGTAATGTTCACCAATCAAGTATTTCAAAACTAATGTTGAATTTGATTTTAATGATTTCATTTTTTTGTTGCAATAAATATATTGTTTTTTTTAATATGCACGTGCTAATTTTTGTTTATAATTTTTAAATTTACTTTTTGTTAAACCATAAAAATTATTATATTATATTTAAATTTCAATATAATTATTAAATTTAAAGACAACTGTTTACCTTCTTACAATCATAAATGAGTAATTGATCAAGCTTTCAAAACAATTATGAATAATTGCTCTTATCATTGTGAGCAGAAAAAAAAAGTTTCTACTAGTAAAAGCTTGTATAATGAGAGCTAGAAACTGGTATGCATTAAACACTGCTTTTCATGCAGCAAATTGAATTGTGATTATCTGTAAAAATTGTTTCAGTTTGGAAGGATATCGTCGCGATTGCAGCAATAGACTGTGCCAACGAGAACAACACTCCAACATGCAGAGATTTCGAAGTAATCTCCTATCCAACTATCAAATACATCCCAGTTCAGTCTCGGCCTCAAACATTAGGGGTGGAGATAAATCGTGCTAAAACTGTGGATGCCATAAAGAAGCACTTGATCAATCAACTCCAAAAGGAACAATTGGAAGGAAGAGGACAGACATGGCCAAACATCATACCATACAAGTAACAATTCAAAACGAACTTGCATTGATCCCAAATGGACAAACTTGTAAAGTATGATTTTTGCATTTCCAGAACCGCCGACACAGTCAACTTGTGGAAATCTGTACCAACCTCAACCAACCGCATATACTTAATCTTCGAGAATCTTGACTCAACGCTAGGAGCAGAAATAATCCTGGATTTCCACACAATGGAGAACGTGTACATTCGTCGCGTCTTTTCCGACAATGAGTTTCTGTCGATTAATCTGAAAGTGCAAAAATTCCCTAGCTTACTAGTTTTAAGTCGAAATGGAAACCAAACGAAACTGAACATAAACACGCCAACTAGAGAATTCGTTCGAGACTTGATCAATGAGCACTTGGGCATAAAGCACGTGGAGAATGTAGAAAACGTAGGAAACAAGCCGAACGAGCAGTCTGAAACAAGCGTGGAAACCGCGACGAGTCCACCTCTGCCGATTGAGCCCGAGGATGATGTCCTGCACTTAACAGACTTGGAGAAAGCTTTGCAATACTCCCTCTACAATGAAATTCAGTTGAGTCCTATTGATGAAGAAAAGCTGACTGCGCTAAAAAATTACTTCGATATTTTGAAATCGCTGTTTCCTTTCGGCATAAAAGGGTACAGTTTCATGGAACGGCTGAGCAGTAAAATCGAAAATAAAAATAGCATCAACAAGAAAAACTTTCATGACATTTTGACCGACGTGGAGGCGGATAGTCATTGGGGATTCTCAAAGAATTTAACTTGGAAGGGATGTAAAGGCAGTTCTGAAAAGTACCGCGGCTACAACTGTGGAATGTGGAGCATGTTCCATATGTTGACTGCAAACTTTGCAGACTCGCACACATCTGAAGATCCAGCCAAGGTTTTGAAAGTGATTTATGGATACGTCAAACACTTCTTCGGATGTTGGGACTGTTCGAATCACTTTTTGGAAATGGCTGAGAGGAACAAAATTTTTCAAGTTAAAACCAAAGATGAAGCTGTTCTGTGGTTATGGCGGGCTCACAACGAAGTAAACGCAAGGTTGTCTGGAGATTTGACCGAGGATCCTTTCCACAAAAAGATCCAGTATCCATCTGTTGAACAGTGCTCAACTTGTAGGCATGTAAATGGCAGCTGGGATGAGAAGGAAGTGTTGGCTTATTTGAAGAAAAAATATACTGTTGCCACAATGAAAAGCGAGATAGGCTTGGGGTTTTTTCAGAGCGAAGGAACAAAGTCGAAAAGTAGACGGAGTTATGTTCTATCTGATGAATTTGTCACCAAGAAAAAAGGAGGTTGGGACTTCACGATATTTGATATAAGTCTCTGCGTGGTTCTATATGTGGCATCGATGTTCGTTTTGATTCTCGCTTGCATCAAGTTCGCTGTGAAGAGAAATTTTTATAAGAGGAAAACATTCATGACAAGTTTTTTGTCGAAAGCTTGAATACTCAAATCATCAAGTCAATGTAAACTCTAAGATTATTCTCAAAACTTATTTACAAATTAATCAGTTAAGTCAAGTATCTTATTTTGTAGAACAATACAAGTCTTCGATTCCTCGGAAGTGAATGTTTATACGACCCCAATTCACCATAGACGTTGCCTTTCATTTTTAAACTAGTATAGACTTTGAGATTTTTTATTTAATGTACGAGACATCGATTTTAAGCGATGGTCTACACCTAAATGGTTCTGCGTTCTATTGTCATAAGTTTCAAAGTTTGTTTAACCAAAACAAAACCGAAACAGACTATTTAACTCTCATTTCTACTCAGAGCATCTGTACATTTTTGTTATACGAGATTGTATATATCATTAGTTGTATATAAAGCGATATAAGGTGTCTATGATTTTCCAAGGTTGTAAATATTTCTGTACCTCATTGATTCCTAAATGTAAATGGCTAGAAATAACAAATTTCCGGATATTTTTACTCTTTTATCTCATCTTTTTGTACACATAGAAAACAATGTGTGAAATAAATCCATTTTTACTAATAACTTTTTATTATTATTTATCTCCAATTTTGTACAATGAAATTGTTCCGAATTTAACGCTAAAAGATGCTCCTATACCTATTGTTACTGTCAAAGGTTAATGTAAACATTAAATCAATGTTTATGCGTAAAAGAATTTGTTTACACATTTTATATTATGATTAAATCAAAATGTCAAACAATTACACAATAATCTTTTTAAAACATTAGTTGATGAAATAATTACATTTGTTCATAATATTACTCGATATATTTCATCTGTTAAATTACATCAACTGGTAATTTCTTCAAATTTCAAGTTTTTTAAAGTTTAAGTAACTAGTAAAATTCATAATTAACATGAAATGTATACAATTTTTATTAAAAATAAACATTTCGCATTTGGTACAATATAAAAAACCTCAATTATTTTTTGTTTGTATATAACTTTGTTAATTATTCAAATACTATTTTAACTGATTATCAATTAATTGTTTAATATTTTAATTTAATTATGTAAGCGAATAAAATGTATAAACAAATTCTTTCATGCATAAAAATTGATTCAATATTCTCAAGAAATGAAGCAATATTTTTATCAAAATGTGAAACCACAATTCTATTTTTCAATCTCATCAATAAACTCACTTACGCGATCGAGTTAAAATAAAATGCTATGTTGCTTGTAGTTGTTTTCAAATAATTTAATTAAATATAAAACATTTTCAAAGAATTTAAAATATATTTTAGCAATTTTTATACCAAATTATATAAATATAATTTAATATATTTATATAACATATAAAGGTAGAGAAGTAATGATTTTATATTTTAATGCAAGAATTACTTTCAGGTAACAAATTACAAATTGTATTGATTATTTAGAACCAAAAAATATTTGTAGCAGAGTACTGATTTTTATTTAGAAATAAAATTTGAAAATAAAATGTAACGTTTTTGATAATTAAATGCTATTTAAAATTCATCGTACCATATGATATAATAGTAAATTTCAAGAATTTTATAAATTCGATCATATTTTTGGTAGGGTTCAGAATGACCAAAAAATTTCTATCAGAATGCAAACTGTATGCAAAAGTTGGTTGTTTTTATCATTTATATAAAGTGTACCGCGGCGGTGAGAATCTCCCTCAGCAACGGCTTGGTTCA